>CAMZMU010000055.1:7533356-7664138 GCA_947311845.1 Poa pratensis | reverse complement strand
CACTGGTGGTGGGCGACGCGGGGTCGTATCTGTTCTGTCTCGGTTGCGCACTCTCAAACTGAAATTTTGATGCTTAAATCTGGTTATGTCACGTGAAATAAGTACACTATGAACTACCCAAGTGAAGCCAATATATAGTTCAAAGTTAAATTTAAAGACTGGCTCACATGAATGTGTTTATTTAATGCGGCATAATTGGCATAGCTTTTCTCTTAAATTAGAAGGTCAATTCCTGTACTGGTGTTGAGCTGTTGACGAAGTCATCCTTTTTGCATTCGGCCGCACATGAAAAGTAAAATCTGACCCGGGTCGAGATGTTACGAAAATTTAGACCACGCACCCGCTACCTCTAATATACACATGTTGGCAATTATCACATTTGTAACTTATCGAAAGATAATGTTGCATCTAAGTTTTTTATATACGAAGAGATGAGTGGCGGTTGAGTTTGATAAAACACTTTTTTTTTTTTGCAAAATGACAATGAAGTTTCAGTAGATGAAACTTAGAAAGCGGATGATCACGGAGTAAGTTTGATAAATTGCAGGACGATCGTACTATTATTTAATACAAAACCTGTGCCGACACTGTTCAACCAGCAAATGCGTGGGCCAAGCCTGACGCAAATACGCACCACACACGCATAAGAAAAGGACGGAGGCTCTTAAGTCCGCTGCTTCTTCTCTCATAAGCTCGACTTCTGTGGCCTCTCTAGCGCAGCATCTCTGGTTCTCCTTCCCTCTCGGCCGGCCACGGTGGCGAGGGAGGTGGATGGAGGAACTCGGTGGTTGCTGTGCTGAGAGGTCCGTGGCTGCATACTCGATCGACACACACGGTGGCCAATCTTGTTGCCGTGATCCTGGCCGGCATGGCGGCCCTGTTTCAACCTCCGTGCAGGAGGCCCAGGCACCTGAGATGGTGCTTCTTCTTCCTCCCGAGCGGAGGCCCTGCGGTGAGCTCTCGTTGGCGTTCTTCGTCTTTGCTACTCCAAGTGGTGCCGTCCCCGGTGGTGGCAAGGGCGGCCGGCGAGCAAGCTCTGGAGTTGGTGGTCATGCAGGAGGACCTGATCGTGTTTCCTTAACGTTGACTAGGGTTCTTTCTGTAATTTATGAGGACTTTGTTGTAATTTCCTTTCTTTCTGTTGTCCTTTGCACTTTGTACCCCCACCGACGGAATTTATGCAGCTAGGTCCTCTGGACCTTTCCTTGTTCAAAAAAAAAAAAAAAAAAAGACAATCGAGTGAATGTGGTGGATGAATCATTGGAGTGATCGAACGTGATCGAGATCTCTTGTGGCCACCACCAGCAAGGCATTCACAGCCGTGTGTTCCGTCCTACTCCCTCCGTTCATAAAAAGATGTCTCAATCTTTTCTAGATTTGTATATATGTAGACATAATTTAGTGTGTAGATATATCCAAATTTAGATAAAGTTGAGACATTCTTTTATGAACGGAGTGAGTAGTTCGCTAACCATCACCTGTCTCCTATATCTGATTCTGATTCCGATTCCGATCATGTCAGGTCGCCGTCTCCGGCAGCCATCTCCGACCGCGTACCGCTGGCGTGCTGCTCCTTGCGCATGCAGGACGAGCTGCCCATTGTACTCCGGTTTCTTCCTGGCTAAACCGTGTTTAATGGGCCGATGGATGCGGACGCCGTCGATGCCTATCGATGTGCTCTTTTTCTTTCTTCTGTGACTTTGCGGTGCGCCGTGCTGAACTTTCCTCTGCTCGCCGTTTCTACACAGAGAGTTTCTGTGACTATTTTTTGTTCTTTAATTAGGAACATTTTTATCCGTCCCTGTCTGTATTTTATTGTTTTGGATTCATTCATGGGGTAGTCGAGTTTTGTTGCATATGGAGTAGTGGACTTCATGCGAAATTTGCTTGCTTATGCAAGCATGCACTTAAGGATAGCAAAAAAGGTAGAAGCATGCACTTTTGGATGTGTGAGGGGGCAACCATGAATGTTGTATTGTCCATGTATGATTTCAGATAGTAGACTAAATAATTAATTATGATACTTTCAAGTCCGACTCCGTGTTATGCGACTATCTTGACATCTTGCTCGTCTTATATTTTAGCCTCGTATGAGCTGTTTTGCCGATTTTAATGCATGTTTTCTCTGCGACTGCCATTAGCTTGAGGCCTTGAGCCAAGACGAAAATTATCGGCACTGTGATGCTAGTATCTTTTGTTGGAAAGAAGATCACTCTGAAGTTACTTTTCAAACTCAAGATCACTATGATGTTAGTGAAGTTAAAGTCCGCAGTATCCCTGTCCAACTCTTTAACTCTAATGTGATCTGATGCACACATTTTTTTCCATTAAATTTCTATCCGCCTACCTCCTCTCATTTGCAAAATTAGATCATTTTATTATCTCGAGGCAGATTTCCAATTCGGTTAAGAGATATGTGGAAAAGAGGGGAGGAGATAATGTAAAGGAAGAAGAATATTGTGATGACCTAGGGCAGAAGGGTGTTAGTGCGATTAAGCCAAATATATAACTAGCCAACATTTCAAAAGATAAAAGAATCACTTGAACAACTCTGTTTCGATCACTATTTTGCATTCGTCCAATTTATACTACTGTAGTCTTCAAAAACCCTTGACAAAGGGGAAACCATATACCCAGCCAAAAAGAGTCACCATGTCCTCAATTGGGGCAAAAACTTCCTATTTTTCTATGAAAAATATAGGATGGAAAAAAAAAGACGATCGCCGTTCCATCCATCCATCACAAGGAGCGGTTCATGAGGCCGCGAACGACGACCAAACCCAGCACGAGCAGGTGATCCACCTCCGGCCCCACTGTCAGCGTCAGCACGTCCTCGCCCAGCACGACCCCCGCCGCCGTCTGCTTCCGCGCGACCTCCGCCACGACGGCGCCGTCCACGCCGCTGCTGATGACTCTGTACTCGGACTTGCGCTCAGTGTACCCGCCGACCGTGTAGCACGCCCCCGCACCACCGTGCATCTTCACGGCGGCCCCGCCTTTCTCGAGCCGCCGCACGTTGAACCACGGCGTCGCCTCCTCCCTCTCCTCCTCGCCGGCGGCGTGGGCGCACCGGCAGACCTCCCACCTCCTGAACATGCGGAAGCCCTTCCTCCTGATCCTGACGAGGGTGTTGCCTGCACGGTCCATGAAGAAGACCTCGCGGCCGCCCTTGCAGCCGTAGTTGTCGACGCGGAAGGCGACGCCGCCGTCAGGCGTGTACACCGTGCAGCCGTTGCCGTTGAACACGAGCGACTTCATCCACACCGTGTACGCCTGCTTGCTCTGCTGACCTTCGGAGGAAGAGCAGGGAGACGGCGAGGCGCGGCCGGCCGTGAGGGGCTGTATCTTGGCCATCGGCGAGAGGGAAGAAGACTTCTGCTGTAGCTGCTGCGGTTGGGATGGTTGGGCGTCAGTGGCTGTATTTATAAGGTGGCTGTAGCTAGCTAATTTTTTTTGGGTCCGGATTAGTTTATGGCACTGTACGCGTCACGCGACTAGATAGAATAGTGCTAACCCAAACGTGTTTATGCTCCATCGAGAACCATGCTCGTCAGCAGCTCAAAAAAAAAAAAAAAGAGAACCAAAGCTCGTCTCAGGCTCTCAGCACGAGTTAGCTAGCGCCACGTTTACCTGGTGCTTGTTTTAGCATGACTTGGCATAGTGGTTGATGAGGGATACCTCATGTTTCTCCCCCATTGAACTATGTATGCATTATTTAGTTAGGTTCTAGTTTGCATCCGTGCATGTGCATGGATACATATACATGTAGAAGAATATTTTCGAATTGTAGTTTTCTACTTGTCATATCATTGCCAACTCATAGATGTTATAATTTCTGAGCTGTATTAGTAAAGTTGCTTATCTATATCTCTTATAAAGCAAAACCCCACTAAGTGCATTTATTATTTTTCTATCTCAACATGCAAGCTATCCACATCATCCATGCTATTAGCCAATCAATTGTCCATGTCATTTCCACTAATACTTATTAATATATACATCATACATTCCTCCAACCATCTAATAGTTAACATTAACAATATATAATACACACGCAATTCATGTCTATGAAAATTTAGAATGTCGACTATGACCAATTGATTTTCGTATATTCATTTAATGTGTCATACCTTTTGTATCATTTTATTTACATGATATAGTTTCTAAAGTGATACCCGCTGCAACGCGCGGGGTTTGTTCTAGTTACCAATAAGCATATGGCAGAAAGAAGTTGGAAGCAGCACATCTTTTTTGTTAGCACAACGAGAGCACACCTTAATTTGCAAACGATCAAGAAGAGGTAAACTAATGCTTATGATCCAAACCGCAACACGCGTAACACGTGCGACTGGATCTCACCATCGACGATGGAAACATCGTGTGGATTGTTGTACTTGGTGAGCATCTATCCATAAAGCAGTGCACTGTGAACCAAGGATAAGTACATGCTCTAATTGAGCAGAGCTGCTATAGCTAAACAAAAAATTGGAAGACTAGCTATCTCTGTCCCTTGTTCAATTTTCCATGGACCTTGATCTAATTCACACCCTTGTTTTCGCTCTCGTTTTCTCGATTAATTGTTTTACAGCAACAGTTATCCATCCACACATGGCAATTGACACAGTACCAGCAAAATAAGTTCCATAATTTTCCATGCATGATCTGCCTTATAGATTAGCGAATTGATTAATCCGTCTCCTTACTGCATACTTTGTCCGGGGAAACGTTAGCTGTGACGGCCTAATTAAAACGGATATGGATGCCTTGCGTGGTGTCGAGTACTATGTGTTGGGTCATGTGATTAGTCATTAGTGATTACCTCCCAACTGACAATGGAGATCAGCAACTGTGCTGATAATGGAGCGTGATTAAAGTATTTCGTTGCGACGGGGAGACTTCTGAAGATCATTTAGTAATCACGATTATTTTTCATAGTAGAAGAGAGCCCGGGAAACCATATGCGTATGTACTATATTTGAATATTTAAGAGACAGAGGGAATCAAGTGGGAAAACTAATGACATAAAATCAACATCTACACAGAGACGTGATATGATAATGAGCAAAGGGGAACTTTCTGACCGAATCGTTGCACTTTTTTCTGTATGCGATGTATACATACCTCTCCAAGCTTCTCTGGAAGATGTATAGAAAGAATTAAATAGAAAATGACACCTCAGCAGTAGATCAGAACAGTACTACTAACACGGTAGTGACATCCATGTGGATCGCACGTTTATCATCAAAACTCTTGTGTGCTTCGATGATTGCTTGGAAAACTACGAACTTCTTGCAAGTTCAGGATGAAACATGACTAATCCTGAAAATTGTTTCCAATTCAAGTTCAAGCTACAGATTTAAATAACATGCGGATGCCCTTTTGCCTGCAGTGAAAATTCTAAGCAAAGTTTAATAATTTAATTACACGGATGCCGTGCCATGCTGGTTCTTAATTCAATCCGTGAAAAGAATGTATTCTAAGAGCGCATATATGTGGTTCATACTACGGTGCAAAGGTTATATTCTCAACAAAAGAAAAAGTGTGTGAAGCTACTTTTTATTTAAGGAGCTCACACGAACCGTTTTTTTTCTCTTCTTCCTTGAACTGAATTTGGAAAAGGAATATAGTGAAGTGTCGAGCAGCTGAACTAAGCAAGTTAGATATCACATGCACCGTTTATTCGAAAGCACTTTCCTAGCCCGAGGAAAGTCTGAATTGTTGAGTATCAAATGTAGTCCTCGGGTCTGAACAGTTCTCAATACCAAACAAACACATGCAGATGACAAGAAGATACTCGATCGGTAAGATACACGTGTGATTCTATCTTGCATGGACAGAGGATACGGTGTGCATGCAACATCACCACTTTCCCAAAAGAAGAGAGGGAGAGGGACGGAGCTAGCTAGCATAGTAGAGACTCTGATCTCTTGTTGCGTCTCTTGCTGCTCGAGCCCTGGTTGCGACCGCCGTCCATGGAGGCGGGGTCGTGTTTCAAAGCTTGACGACATGGTGTCTCGTCGCTCTCCGACCTCGCATTCCTCGGGGTCATGTATTCGGGTGAAGGCTTGTTTTTAGGGTCTCACGACGGTGTTGTTTTGCGTCGGTTCCCCTCCTCAATACGTCGCCTTGAAGTTGTGATTCATGTGTGCTTTCCGGGGGCTGGACTCTCATAACATCACGGTTGGTAGTTTTTTAGCCGGTGATGTGGGTGGTCCCCGTGGGGGCTTGTGCAACAACGGCATCAATGTGTGTGATGGTTTGGTCGTGACAAGACCTTATTAGTCGGCTTCCTGTTGGACTTCTCCTGTTGTGGGCGGTGACGATGAACTGCATGGGGCGGTCCGGTCACGAATATCTTTGTCAGCACGGGTCCCACTCACCTCCTATCCGAAGCTACTCATCATAATTTGAGTTACTAGTCTTCACGAGACCGCTTTGGCGAGGTCTCCCTAGGAGGTCGCTCCTCGCTGAAATTAGAATCACTATAGAGTGATGAAGGACGACTGATGGGAAGTCTCGACGAACGACACTTGTTTTCGGCGCTCGATGTTGTGCAATTTGTGTTGGTAATCAGGATGATTGTGTGTGGCCTCACGACGTTCGTGTTTCATGACGATCAGCGAGGATGTCTGCACCGGTTTTGATCAGCTTCTTGCCATTTATCACGCCAGCTCTACTATTTAAATTTCGAATATTTTGTCTCGTTTAAAAAATATTGAACATGTTGTTAACCGACCAAGCCGGTCGAAAAAATAGGCACCACACAGGCAATAAGAAAATCCCACACACAGAGCATTTAAGTTTCGCAGGTCAAATGACGGTATTGGAGCGACGACATGGCAACGTGAGCTCTCATTCTCATGTGGCCAGCACCGAGGCATTCACAGCCATGAGCTCCAAGTTCGTTGGCAATCACCTCTCACCTATATTTGATTCCGATTCCGATCAACTCGGGAGAGAGACAGCATTGCAGCCATCTCCGTCTACGTACTGCTGGCGTGCCGCTCCCTGCTCCGGCAAGACACGCTGCCGGAGGTCAAATTGTACTCCGGTTTCCTGGCTAAACCGACGTGTTTAATGGGGATGCGGACGCCGTCGACGCCGATGGATGTGCTCTTTTTCTTCTTCATTCACCGTGTGCCGTATACTGAACTGTCTTCCGCGCGTCGTTTCTACACGGACAAAAAAGTTGCTTTGCGGCACCGCCGGCGACCGGGTAATGTCTTGCGCAATGGTTCGTAGTACTCTTGAACATTTCTTATCGGTCCCTCTCGGCATTTTGTGTTAGTAGCACTCTACGGATTACTACTGGAGTTCACAGATTACAGTAGATGGATCAAGTCTGGATCTCGAATTCGGATTACAAGCTCGCTGCGAGCTGAAGCGAGAAAGGGGAACCAGGAAGACAAGCTAAAGTAGGCCGAAGCCACCAACTATTCGCCAGCCTTTTCCTCGTGTCGACCTTCGGCTTATATCCACCACCGCTCAGGTCCACGTAGACTTCGGGTACCGTGTGCTCTCCTTGCGTTCACGGCGTTCTCGTTGGGCCACCGCCAGTGGGCCAGTGTCGTCAGGAGTGTCGCTGACATCCCCCCCCCCCTTGGAAGCTGGCTTGACCCCAAGCCGGCGATAATGGAAAATGTTGCTTGCGTTCATCAAAATCTTCCCAGGTCGCCAGAGATTCAGGCTGACCAGACCATTGCACCAACACTTGACTAACAGCTACAGGGCCCTTCTGTCGAAGACGACGCTGCAAGATACGAGTTGGCGCCTGCAAAATATCCAAAGGAGAAGGTAGAATGGTTTGTACTTGTACATTAGCACCAACGGCCTTCTTGAGCTGAGACACATGAATCACCGGGTGAATTCTACTCGTCAAAGGAAGATCCAGGTGATAAGCCACTTCACCAACACGAGCTAGCACTTTATATGGACCATAGTACTTGAACAGCAGCTTGTGGTGAGCTCGAGGAGCAACAGACGACTGAACATAAGGTTGAAGCTTCAGAAACACCATGTCACCAACTGCAAAGCTTCGTTCTGATCTCTTCTTATCCGCTTGGTGTTTCATGCGAAGACGAATACGTTCCAGATGTTGCTTTAACAAGTCTTGCATCAGTTTGCCTTCATTCAACCATTCCTGTAAATTAGTGACTGAGCAAGTACTGTTCACGAAATGCCTAGCTGTCGAGGTGATCTGCCATAGAGTACTTCAAATGGGGATTTACCCAGAGCTGAGTGCATGCTGGTATTATACCAGAATTCCGCTAGGGACAACCACTGGATCCATTTGGTTGGGCAAGCATGTGCAAAACAACGTAAATACCCCTCCAAGCACTGGTTGACTCTCTCTGATTGACCATCAGTCTCAGGATGGTAAGAAGAGCTCATATTCAGTGATGTACCAGTGAGATGGAATAGCTGACGCCAAAACAAGCTATTGAAAACACGGTCTCTGTCAGATACTATCTTCTCAGGCAAACTGTGCAGCTTGAATACATTGTCCATAAACGCCATTGCCACATCCGAAGCAGAAAACAGATGTGCAAGAGGTATGAAATGAGCATAGCGACTGAACTTATCCACCACAACCAGAATACAGTTATAACGACCAGAACGCGGCAATCCTTCCACGAAGTCCATGGAAATGACTTGCCACGCTTCATCAGGAACAGGGAATGGTTGCAACAATCCCGGATAACGCGCTCTATCAGGCTTTGCTTGCTGGCAAATGTTGCATTCCTTGACAAAGTATGGACTGACTTATTCATACCACGCCATGCAAACAACAGCTTCAAACGACGAAGTGTAATAGGAATGCCAGAATGACCACCCATTGGCGAAGCATGCAGTTCATGAATTATTGCATTTTGTAATGTACTGACAGCAGGGATCCAGATCTTACCACGTTTTCTGATGATGCCACTGTGCAAGGTATAGATATCATTTGGGTCCTTTGCAATCGCCAAACTCTGAAGAAGCTCTTTAGCATTTTCATCCTGCTGATAAGCATCCACGATTTTTAATATCCAAGTAGGTTGGCATTGAGAAATAGCATTCACTTCTAATGCATCAGCAGGCCTACGGGACAAAGCATCCGCAACAATATTTTCACAGCCTTTCTTGTAAACAATTCTGTACTGCAACCCCATGAGTTTGGTGTAAACTTTTTGCTGCCAAGGTGTATGAAGCCGTTGATCAGTTACATGTGTCAGACTCACATGATCAGTACGAATCAGAAATTCAGCATGCTGTAAATACGGCCGCCATTGTTCCACTGCTAACAGAATTGCCATGTACTCTTTTTCATATGTGCTTAGACCTCTGTTACGTGGCCCCAATGCCTTACTGATATAAGCAAGTGGATGGCCTTTTTGAATCAGCACAGCACCAATCCCAGTACCACAAGCGTCTGTTTCCACAATTAACTGACTAGTGAAATCTGGAAGAGCCAATACTGGTGCTGAAATAAGAGCTTGCTTTAATGTGTCAAATCCTAATTGTGATTCAGAGGTCCAAACATAAGGTGTATTTTTGTGCAACAGCTGTGTAAGAGGTGAACTAATGGATGCATAATTGGGAACATACTTTCTGTAGTAACCAGTCATACCCAAAACACTTCTCAATTGCTTTGCATCCAATGGTACTGGCCAATCACGAATAGCTGCAATCTTGCTGTCATCAGTTGCCACTCCGTTGTCAGAAATAATATGGCCCAAATAGTGAATACTAGTCTGAGCAAAGGCACATTTCGAAGCTTTCACTTTCCACTGATTATCAGCTAACAGTTGTAACACTTGCTGCAAGTGTTGAAGGTGATTTTGATAAGTGCTGATGTAAATCAAAATGTCATCGAAAAAAACCAAAGCACAGCGCCTGAGAACTGGTGCTAAAGTACGGTTCATCTCAGCTTGAAATGTTGCAGGAGCACCAGTGAGCCCAAATGCCATCACAGTAAATTCAAAATGCCCGTGATGGGTATGAAATGCAGTTTTGTATTCATCACCTTCTGTCAGACGAATCTGGTGGTAACCAGCTCGAAGATCCAGCTTAGAGAAATAACAGGCACCATGCAGTTCATCTAATAGTTCATCAATAACTGGCAGAGGGTATTTGCTCTTCACAGTCAGTGCATTAACGTGTCTGTAATCAACACAGGGCCTCCAAGTGCAGTCTTTCTTTTTAACCATCAACAATGGAGAAGCAAAGTCACTAGAGCTAGGTCTGATTACCCCTGACTGTAGCATTTCAGACACTTGTCTTTCAATTTCATCTTTTAAAGCAGGTGCAAATCGATATGGACGAATATGCCGGTCGAGCACCAGGTAAAAGAGGTATTGAATGTGTTACTCCTCTATTTGGTGGCAGACCAGTAGGTTCCTCAAAAACCACAACAAATTTATCAATCAACAGCTGTACTTCTTTTGGTATGTCCTTATCAGGTTCCTTGGATTCTGACAGTAAATGCAATTCAACCACTGCGCAAGAGAACTCTGAAGGAGGATTTCCTTGTAAACAAACCCAATTGCCTTTGTGTTGGAATGCCAACCATTTCTGTCCCCAATCAACAATCTGTGGACTATGAGTTGATAACCAATCCATGCCAACTATACCATCATAACCTTTCAGTGGTAAAATTTTGAAAGCAGAACTGAATTCATGACCGCCACATTCCCATACACATTTAGGAATGTATTGTGTACACTGAAGAATACCACCACCTGCCACCTTAACTCTTTTAGGACATTGAGGCAACCAAGCCTTGCATGTGTGCTACTTCATCACTCAGGAATGAGTTATTGCTACCCGAATCCAACAGGAATATCACTGGTTTGCCTTGCATAGAACAGGACAGAATGATTGAGCGTTCCGGTACTGCATCAGAATTGCTAATATTGTCCAATTGCATCAAATTTATTTCCATATCATCTGAATTTTCAGTCGGATCTTCCATTAATGAAGAATTTCCACCATCTCTTGAACAACATGTAGTTGCACTGTTGGTTGACACTTGTGCTCTTTGGAATACTTTTCCCCACAAGTAAAATAGAGACCCTTGAGTCTTCTATAATTTTTCAGTGCTGTAAGCTTGTCCTCAGAAAAACTGCGAGCTGAAACACTTGACTTACTAGTGTCTACACTCCTTATATCATCAGCTTGTTTTGCCTGCGTTGGTGTAAATGCTGGAGTACGACGAGTGAAAGTGTTATTGGACATGAATGGATTCAATCCCTCTCCAACTTCCTCCTGAACTAGAGCAATATTGTAAGCAGTTTCTAAATCCTGAGGTAACTGCACGGCTACTAGAACTCTGACTGCAGTTTTGAGACCATCAATGAAACGAGTAACATATGCAAAGGGTCTGGTTTATCTTCATAAGACGCCAGCTGATCAATAAGTTCTGAAAACTGATTCACATACTCATCAACTGACCCTTGCTGAACCAACTTGTACAGCTTCCTAATCAGAGATTGATGCTGATTCCTACCAAACCACAGAACCACTTCCTGACTGAATTCCTGCCAAGTATAGTTGCGAATTGAGGACTTCACTGAAGATAACCATCTCGCAGCTGGCCCAGAGAACTGGAGAGATGCTAATCGAACCCACAGAGAAGGTGCCGTGTTATACTGTGGCGCCCTGACCCGACTGCTATACAGTGATACTTTGTCTCCGGTTATACCAAACACACTATCAAAGCATAATAGAGAGATCAAAACTTGTGTAACAACTGACACATCACAGACTCTACGGCACAAATCATTATAGTTCAACTCTTATAATAGAGAAAGATAGCAAATGACAACCAGAGGTCACAGACCCAACATTACCACAAGCGGAAGCAAATTAGGTTGTTTAAACAACAAGAACCAGATTATGGCCTAAGAGGCCTGCAAATAAACATCCAGCGCCAGCTATTCCGGGATGTCCCAAGCTGCCACCTGGGAACCCCAGACTACTCGTCGACGTCCACAAAGAACCCACCTTCGAGGTCGGTGAAGTCCTCTCTGAAACAAAACAAACGACGTTGAGTTCGACGAACTCGCAAGATTATGTATAGAGCTTTAGCTCGATGAGGCTTTCAAAGTTGTATGCCTGTTTTGCATAAAGCTGATTTTATTTATAAAAACATGACTCAAAGGCATCGACTAAACATAGTAGTTTTCAAAAGAGGTAAGAAGTACTCTTTCTTTCATCACCTCTCATCATCAACCAACATCAACCACTGTACCAGTTCATCAAAGGCACCTCCCGAATCACCCTCGAGGAAGCTCACCTTGCAATCTTGAAGTGGTACCTTTAGTACCCAGTTTTTAATCATTCCGTTAAAGTTATTCTATGATCTCTGAATCCGTCACCAAGTCGTCCATAACCACGGACACGGCTTTTCGAAAAGATTTATCCCTGCAGGGGTGTACAATGTGAAAGACGCCAGGTTCCCGAGGACCTCCCGGCTTCTTATCCATGCGTACCGTCCGGCCCATTGCCTAGCTCTTAGCTCTCTTCCGGGGATAGCCGGCTGGGTGGGAGCGGCTACGACCTTTACCTCGCTTAAGACTAACCCAGGATCATCAGTGGCGGTAGGACAAGAGGTACCTTCTCGCACCCTGTCCCGCGGCCACTTATTTCCTGACACAACCATCCTCATCTCAGTCTTGGCCACCATCTTCAACGCACGCGCAAATGGAAGCCAAACTAGAGGACCCTCGGCTAGTCCGCCACAAGTTAGTCGTTCGACGAGGTTCCATATGCCCACGCATGGTTACACGCTCAACTTGGCTCGTAGGCGAGAACTCGCACTTAGGCGGAGAGAACGAGACAACCCACACATCCCATGTGGCCTCTCATCCCCACCTTTAAGCATTTTATTATTCGTCACCACAATTCTCCACCATCATCTGTACATCTCATCACCTGTTTCCAACCATGAAACATCTACGGACTGCTAAGCATTTCAACTAAGCATGGCTAAGCATCAACACTCCATAGTTAATTATTTCAGGCCAACAGTACAATCCTATGGATAATAGGAGGGGAAACAGGTAATTGGCATCGGAATCTTAATGCAACTATAGGATACTCTAATCCAATAAAATTGACATTTGGAACCGCATGCAATATTATAGTGGAGAAAATATTTGCGAAAAATAGGATAAGACATGCTCAGAGGGGGGATTACGCTTGCCTTGTTCAGGGTACTGGTAGTACGGATCCTCGGGGTATTGTGGAGTAACCCGATTGCTTGATCTAACGAAAAACAAACATCGGGAGAGAACCATCAATCACCACACATATGCTTAACAAATGCAATGCGCAAACATATGATGACATGACATTTTAAATCCCCGGGAGGGGGATGATTTGACTATTCAGATTAAACGGAGGTTGGATGCATCACGGTGCATCGCGACTATACCGTGGGGTTTAAGGGTTACAACAACTTTACTAGTTGATCAAGATCGATGAACCCTAGGGTTAACTTGCATATGAATGTCATGCTCATGAGAAGATGCAAGTTTTAAGTTGTGAGGAGACCATGTGCAACTTAGCCAAAATAGGCGAAAAGCTCCCAGAGGCCGGATAATCCGGGTCGTGCCAGACCGGAATATCCGGTCTCAAGGCTTGGCCACACGTGAAAACGGCTAAGGACTCAAGGCGCGAGCCACTGGACTCAGCCGGAAAATTCAAGCTGGACATTTGGTCCGGGGCCGGAATATCCGGCCTGGATCTTCGAGTTACCGCTGAAAATTCATGGGCTACCGCCAAAACTCGAACTAGAGCAAAAGGAGAGAGGGAAAGGGGTCAGCAAGGGTATAGTGCTCACCACGAACTCGTGGGGGTGCTCAGCTAGGCCGGGGATGGACGGGAGCAGCGGTAATCGAGCTCGGCGTGCGGCGGAGTTCGTCGGAGAAGAACTCGAATCTCGGGCAATCTGCAGCTTCCCGGCTCGATTCCTTCGGAGGAGAGGAGGAGGGCAGCACGGCGGAACTTTTGGTTGGCGGCGATTTGCTCAGGGTGACCTCAATCGACGGCATGGCGGTGGTGTGAGCTCGGCGTCCATAGCGGCTCGGTGGGGAGCAAGGAGAGAGAGAGGAGCAAGGATGATTTCCTGGGGGTTGGGGTGAGGAGCAGGTGGGGGTCGTGTCTTGCTCTCCTTGCAGGTGGAGAGGGCAGAGAGGGGCCCGGGCGCGGCCATGGCGAGCTCGAGCTGGTGCGGCTCGGTCGCCCAGCTCGGTCGCTACAGGGAGTAAGATGACCATCTTCTGAAGAACCCCCTGCACAACTTTTGGACATCACGGATAGGTCCTTCTATAATTACAAGGAGGCCCTTGTCTGTTTCTTTTTGAAACCAGTAGCTTTCCTGATTTAATTTAGGCACCAAAATAATTTATAAAAATTTGAGAAAATTTGGGGAGCCTCCCAACTGCATGTAGAGGCACCACAAAAATTGGCGTTGCAAAATAAATTAGTTTTGACAACATTTGTTCGTAGTGTTTTATTTAGGCAAATTTCTAAATTCCCCAAATTATAATCTTCTAAGAATTTTAGAGCAAGACAAAAATAGTATTTTGAACTCTTGGAACTTCCTTGACAAATATAAGATGTCAAGAAATTTTGTTTTGCAACTTTGAGTGCCATCATTGTGTGGAAGTTTTGTTAGAGCACTTTGGCATTTTGTTTTAGCAACTCCATATCATTTCGATACCAATGTTGTGTTAACTCGAGAGAGACATGATTATGCATGGATGCCATGATGCAATGCAACACAAAAGCGAAAATTTTACTCGGGTTTTAGGTTTCGAACTTTGGGCTGTTACAACTCTACCCTCCTTACAGGAATCTCGTCCCGAGATTCTTAGAGTAGGAAAGAGGGAAAAAGGGTTACAATGATACTACATGATCTTCTCGCTTCAGACGGCTTCTTTCTTGAAGAGGTTGATTGAGGGCATCATGAAGATCTTCATCGGCTTCACTTCGAGTTCATCATCCACGTACACCATTGGAAAGAAGGAAACCTCACCGGAAGGATGGATCCTGGTGAAGATACAGCGGCCGAGTTCCTCCTAGTAGAACCTAGGATGAGACTTCGAGCATCCCTTGATTTGACAGTTAGGAGGCACAAGCGGGTGACTGGGTATTGATAAGGAGTTCCAGTTGATAGACAACTGTTTCCGAAAGATTCAGAATATGAACTTTGCACAAGGCCCAAAATTTCTGAGGGAGAGTGTCGAAACAAGCTTCCAACAGATGAGGAGATAACTTGTACTAGTCGGCTTGAGTAGAACTTTCCTCACGGGGAAGCATTTCAGATCACTGGAGAAGGATTGGAAAGCTAAATCGAGAGAACTTTAGAAACCCGCGCGAACGTTAGTATTGGGACACTTTTTTGATTTTCCAGACATCGGGACAAACTTCTTTTCTGATTGAGAGTCAAACCTGGGAAGTGTAGAGATACTTCAGACTCAGCACGGTAGGAATAGGAAGCTTTGCAAAGCATACCAACGGGTTACAATTGCTAGGACCCCAAGAGCTAGACTAGAAGGTCTAACTCCAAAGGAGGAACGAGATTGCGGAACCGCGGATTAGCAACTTGTCAGGAGGCAGCTGCCCCAATTGGATATCTTGTAGCGAGACACAATTTAGTTCTTGATGGGAAACACCATAGAGGACAAAGAAGTTCTCAGACTTCCTCTCTTTCTGGAACAATTCAACCAGTGGCTTGTATGCATAGATGAAATTTTCAAGGAGAGGTGGTAACAACATACCATCCCGAGAATATCCACCCGTGCATGATCGAGTTGGAATGATTTCGAGGAAACCAGACAGTTCACTCAGATCCACGGCGACAGTTGCACGTGAACCAAGGAAAATCACTTCTAATCTTCAGAACACATACCTTGTAACGACACAAAGTGAGTTCCGACAATTTTCCAATGCTAACACCCAATATCCAAGATAAATCTCCTCAAACATGGAGAAGATAGGAAGGTAGTTGATGGGCTCAACCACAAACTTATCCATATACTCCAAGACGGTAGACTCATATTTCACTAGAACTAGGCATAAGTATCGGTCAGACTAACACATTCAGGTAGGTAGGTCTGAGTTTGATTTGACGATAGCCCAATTCAAATCAAAAGATTTAGAGGTTAGCATATCCAACGAGGAGATACCACCTCGCTTCAACACGGACAGACTAGACATCCCATTTAGAATGAACTATATCAGATAGAGCATTTATCTCTTAACTCTCCAAGTTGTTTAAGCTCAACCGAATAATTCTGGACGTCCAGCACGATTTCCTTGGAGAAGGAGTTGTTCAGAGAACCAGCTTACTCATAAGCTCAACATCACGGTCAGGTGACAACCTGGCGGTACTTCTGGAAAGACCTCCAGAATATCACGATCCACATATAGGATATCACGACATACCATTCCAAGAATCTTCTTCATTTGCATTATTGACTAGAATATCTCGATCCACCGGTATGTCTTGAATTCGAGAGAGAATCATGCCTTCCAAGGCACAACGAGGTGGTCTAGGGAGCTTCGGTGTGAACCTAGCTCTTTGACCGAGGGAGTGCATCAAGCCAACTGACTTGGTAGCACTGTCAAACTCAGCTTATTGATTTGCTAACCAATCATGCTAAGGAGGGCAATGGATATCCCTGGATGTTCGCACAGTAAGAACTGCTAAGAATACGATAGCCACATCATTGCTCACGTATTACCATTTTCGAGTAACAAGTTACTCGGACAACGGAGAGTAATGAAGTGTAGGAGCATCACTTCATCAAGAGGATCATGATACTTAACTTGACACCTTGATATAAAAGAGTGTGACACTATAAGGTGGAGCAGAACAAAAGCTAACAAGGCCCTTCTTCTGCAGATTACAATACTTTGACCTGGTCCGAGAAGTGGACAAGGTACTAGAGTTGTTTCTCCGAACAAGACGAAGGGGGAAAGTCTTGATGGACCACAAGAGTAACTTGCATAGGAACATACCAACGCGCGATAAAACTTTACTGTCAACTGACAGACAGAGGTTGGAAGCAGATCAGAGTAAGAAACTTGCTCAGGAGAATCCTAAGATGTTGAAGATGCACCGGTTATTACTCAATTGTGATAACCATGCCCAAAAAGGAGAGATGCAGAAGAGTCACGAACATAGTGGGGGATTCGCTAAGCGAATTCTGGTCATAACCCAGATGATTCCAAGACAGAATCTCCAGCTATGGCAGAGTTATAGTTACATAGCCATCCGAGGTGTGGGAAATTAAGGTTCAACCATTTACCACACAGACCACATAAAGGACTTGGGTTAAAGGTCAGCTTCATGTGCCGAGAATCATAAGTAGCATAACAATCACATGGGCAACAACCCACACAATTCATCATGCCAGAATCACAGCACAATCCGGGACCTTCGGTTCAAGACCTTGGGTAAAATCCAACAAATCGAGGATAATCACTTGCTCCTTCGTTGGGTAACAGGATTCAAACATCTGAGTTGATTTGGGGGATTGCAACGCAGCGGGAGCAACTGGACACATAACACTAACGGTAGAACCCAACCCCGTTTCTAATCATTTTGAAGTAACAGACGAGGAGTAAAACTTTAAACTCAAATCGAGATAAGATTGCTCCGAGATTAGAGGGTAACCTGATAAGGAGTAAAAAGAATCCTAAGATGGTTTTCACAACTCATTTTTTAGGTTAAAAATATTTTCACAAACACTAGACTCAACATCGACCAGTAGAAGGGTTTCCTACAGGCAGTACTGCTCTGATACCAACTTGTGGCGCCCTGACCCGACTGCTATACAGTGATACTGTGTCTCCGGTTATCCGATACAACTAGACACACTATCAAAGTATAATAGAGAGATCAAGACTTGTGGAACAACTGACACATCACAGACTCTACGACACAAATCATATAGTTCAACTCTTATAATAGAGAAAGATAGCAAATGACAACCAGAGGTCACGACCCAACATTACACAAGCGGAAGCAAATTAGGTTGTTCTAAACAACAAGAACCAGATTATGGCCTAAGAGGCCTGCAAATAAACATCCAGCGCCAGCTTTTCCGGGATGTCCCAAGCTGCCACCTGGGAACCCCAGACTACTCGTCGACGTCCACAAAGAACCCACCTTCGAGGTCGGTGAAGTCCTCCTCTGAAACAAAACAAACGACGTTGAGTTCGACGAACTCGCAAGATTATGTATAGAGCTTTAGCTCGATGAGGCTTTCAAAGTTTTATGCCTGTTTTGCATAAAGCTAATTTTATTTATGAAAACATGACTCAAAGGCATCGACTAAACAGAGTAGTTTTCAAAAGAGGTAAGAAGTACTCTTTCTTTCATCACCTCTCATCATCAACCACTGTACCAGTTCATCAAAGGCACCTCCCCGAATCACCCTCGAGGAAGCTCACCTTGCAATCTTGAAGTGGTACTTTTAGTACCCAGTTTTTAATCATTCCGTTAAAGTTATTCTATGATCTCTGAATCCGTCACCAAGTCGTCCATAACCGCGGACACGGCTTTTCGAAAAGATTTATCCCTGCAGGGTGTACAATGTGAAAGACGCCAGGTTCCGAGGGACCCCCGGCTTCTTATCCATGCGTACCGTCCGGCCCATTGCCTAGCTCTTAGCTCTCTTCCGGGGAAAGCCGGCTGGGTGGGAGCGGCTACGACCTTTACCTCGCTTAAGACTAACCCAGGATCATCAGTGGCGGTAGGACAAGAGGTACCTTCTCGCACCCTGTTCCGCGGCCACTTATTTTCCTGACACAACCATCCTCATCTCAGTCTTGGCCACCATCTTCAACGCACGCGCAAATGGAAAGCCAAACTAGAGGACCCTCGGCTAGTCCACCACAAATTAGTCGGTCGACGAGGTTCCATATGCCCACGCATGGTTACACGCTCAACTTGGCTCGTAGGCGAGAACTCGCACTTAGGCGGAGAGAACGAGACAACCCACCACATCCCATGTGGCCTCTCATCCCCACCTTTAAGCATTTTATTATTCGTCACCACAATTCTCCACCATCATCTGTACATCTCATCACCTGTTTCCAACCATGAAACATCCACCGGACTGCTAAGCATTTCAACTAAGCATGGCTAAGCATCAACACTGCATAGTTAATTATTTCAGGCCAATAGTACAATCCTATGGATAATAGGAGGGGAAACAGGTAATTGGCATCGGAATCTTAATGCAACTATAGGATACTCTAATCCAATAAAATTGACATTTGGAACCGCATGCAATATTATAGTGGAGAAAATATTTGCGGAAAATAGGATAAGACATGCTCAGAGGGGGGATTACGCTTGCCTTGTTCAGGGTACTGGTAGTACGGATCCTCGGGGTATTGTGGAGTAACCCCGATTGCTTGATCTAACGAAAAACAAACATCGGGAGAGAACCATCAATCACCACACATATGCTTAACAAATGCAATGCGCAAACATATGATGACATGACATTTTAAATCCCCGGGAGGGGGATGATTTGACTATTCAGATTAAACGGAGGTTGGATGCATCACGGTGCATCGCGACTATACCGTGGGGTTTAAGGGTTACAACAACTTTACTAGTTGATCAAGATCGATGAACCCTAGGGTTAACTTGCATATGAATGTCATGCTCATGAGAAGATGCAAGTTTTAAGTTGTGAGGAGACCATGTGCAACTTAGCGAAAAGCTCCCAGAGGCCGGATAATCCGGGTCGTGCCAGACCGGAATATCCGGTCTCAAGGATTGGCCACACGTGAAAACGGCTAAGGACTCAAGGCGCGAGCCACTGGACTCAGCCGGAAAATTCAAGGTCTGCTGTCGAGATCGCTCCGCCGCCGCACGAGCCCTCGTCGCCAGTGCTCGCGTGGGGAAATTTTGTGGCTCTAGATACCAAATGTTAGTAGCACTCTACGGATTACTACTGGAGTTCACAGATTACAGTAGATGGATCAAGTCTGGATCTCGAATTCGGATTACAAGCTCGCTGCGAGCTGAAGC
This sequence comes from Poa pratensis, assembly GCA_947311845.1. NCBI lineage: Eukaryota > Viridiplantae > Streptophyta > Magnoliopsida > Poales > Poaceae > Poa > Poa pratensis. The sequence goes on along the minus strand of CAMZMU010000055.1, from coordinate 7,644,097 downwards.
GAGAAAGGGGAACCAGGAAGACAAGCTAAAGTAGCCGAAGCCACCAACTATTCGCCAGCCTTTTCCTCGTGTCAACCTTCGGCTTATATCCACCACCGCTCAGGTCCACGTAGACTTCGGGTACCGTGTGCTCTCCTTGCGTTCACGGCGTTCTCGTTGGGCCACCGCCAGTGGGCCAGTGTCGTCAGGAGTGTCGCTGACATTTTGTTGTTTGGCATGGGGTCAGCGAGCTTTGTCGTGTGTGGAGTAGTGGACTTCCATGTAAGATTTGTTTGCGCATGCATGCACTTGGATCGCAAAAAGAACAAATTAAGAAGCATGTTCCTTCCTTCTTAAAGAAAATTTGGGCAAAAATTTCCTAGGTTTACGAAAAGCTGGCACAAATACCACCTACAGGTATACAGCCACTCGATCTCATCCTGTATGTAACTATGTAACTGAATAGCACGAGAGAGAAAAATAGAAGACGATCGCCGTTCCATCACAAGGAGCGGTTCATGAGGCCGCGAACGACGACCAAACCCAGCACGAGCAGGTGATCCACCTCCGGCCCCACCGTCAGCGTCAGGACGTCCTCCCCCAGCACGACCCCCGCCGCCGTCTGCTTTCGCGCGACCTCCGCCACCACGGCGCCGTCCACGCCGCTGACTCTGTACTCCGACTTGCGCTTAGTGCACCCGTCGACCGTGTAGCACGTTCCGGCGCCGTGCATAGCCACGGCGGCCCCACCCTTATCGGCTCGCCAAACGCTGAACCAGGGCGTCGCCTCCTCCTCCGCGGCGGCGTGGGCACAACGGCAGACCTCCCACCTCCTGAACATGCCGAAGGCCTTCCGCCGGATCCTGACAAGGGTGTTGCCAGCGCGGTCCATGAAGAAGATCTCGCGCCGCCCTTGCAGCCGTAGTTGTCGACGCGGAAGGCGACGCCGCCGTCCGGCGTGTACACCGTGCAGCCGTTGCCGTTGAACACCAGGGACTTCATCCACACCGTGTACGCCTGCCTGCCCTGCTGGTAATTTCCGGCTGCAGAACTGCTAGAGACTGCGGCAGGGAGGGCTGTATCTTGGCCATCGGCGAGAGGGAAGAAAGACTTCTCTGCTGTAGCTGCTGCGGTTGGGATGGTTGGGTGTCAGTGGCTGGTTCCACATACTTATAGGTGGTTGTCGCTTGCTTATTATTTTGGGTCCGGATTAGTTTATGGCATTGTACGCGTCACGCGCGACTGGATAGAATAGTGCTAACCCAAACTTGTTTATGCTCGATCTAGTTCTGTACTCGTCAGCATGCCATTAGCTAGCGCCACGTTTACATAGTGCTTGTTTTAGCATGACTTGGCATATTGGTTAACGAAATTTTTAGGGATACCTAATGTTCTCCCCCCATTGAACTGGAGAGATTATAAGTTCGGTACTAGTCTGCATCCGTGCGTGACATGGATATATACATGTAGCAGAATGTTTCCGAATTGTGGTTTTCCAGTTCTGATATCAAACTTGTAAACTCTATTAGTAAATACGTAGTTGCTAATTATCATGAGCATATGTCAGAAAGAACTTGAAGCAGCACACCTTAATTTGCAAACGATCAAGAAGAGGGAAACTAACGCTGATGATCCAAAACGGCAACGCGTAACACGTGCGACTGGATCTCACCATCGACGATGGAAACATTCTGCAGATTGTTCTATTTGGTGAAGCATCTATGCATAATGCAGGCACGTTACGCGCAGCGAGCCATGGTTAAGTACCTGCGCCTAATTAATTAAGATGCGTAGAGCTAAACAAAAAAGGTAGGCTTAGCTATCTCTGTCTCTTGTTTAATTTTTCAAAGAACTGTTCGATCTAATTCACACTCTTGTTTTCGCTCTCGTTATCTCTGATATCACTCCACACAGTTAAGATATGCCGGCGACCCACATCATCGATTAATTTTTTTTTACAGCAACGGTTATCCATCCACACATGGCAATTGACAGAGCACCAGCAAAATAAGCCCCTGTTCTTGAAAAAAAAAAAAGCCCCATCATTTTCCATGCATGATCTGCCTTAGATTAGTGCATTGATTAATCCCTCTACTGAATGCTTTTGGCAGGGCCGGGGAAACAGTATAAAGTTTTTGTGGCGATGCCTAACTAAAATGGATATGGTTCTGCATGCGTTGTGTGATGTTGAGTACAATGCTGTCGGTCAAGTGATTAGCTGATGAATGCGAGATGCAGTGTTAAACAAAGGGAGGTAGGCCTAAAATATGGGAGACTTGTGCAGATCAGCAACTCTGCTGATAATGGAGCATAATTAAACAGGAGAGACTTCTGAAGATCATTTAGTATTCACAATTATATTTTTGTAGAGCGTACAGAAAGCATTCGTACGTGATACTATATTTTATACGAGACAGCAGGAATCTCGTGGAAAAATTAATTATGAGATAAAATCAAATATACACGGATCGAGACTCGATTTGATTATGAGCAAAGGGGAACTTTCTGACCGAATCGTTGTGTTTTCTCCGCATGCTATATATGTATCTCTACAAACTTCTCCGTAAGATGTATAGAAAGAATTGAAAAGAAAATGACACCTCAGCGATAGGATCAGATCATTACTACCACGGTAGTGACATCCATGCATGGAGCGCACGTTTATCAGCAAAAGACAATATTCACGGTTCGTGCCTGCATGTTTGCTTGACAAATGGCAAGTACGAATTTGTCCAAGTTATGAAACATGATTAATCCTGAAAATTATTTCCAATCCAAGTTAGTTCAAGCTAAAGATTTAAATGCGGATGCCCTTTTGCAGACAGTTTCCGTTTAAAATCCTAAGGAAACTTTAATCAATTAATTACAGGAGATCCCGTGTCATGCTCGTTCTTGAGTCAATCGTACAAGGAGCTCCATCGCATGTGTGCCAAAAAAAGTTGTTTTTTCTGCTCTTTCTTTGAACTGAATTTGGGGAAGGAATATGGTGAAGTGTCGAGCAGCTGAACTAGAGCAAGTCAGCAATCACACCGGCCGGCCGTTTATTCGATGTACTTTCCTAGCGTGAGAAGTCTGAACTACGCTGAGAATAAAATGTAGTCCTGCTAGCTCACGTCTGAATAGTTTGCCATACCAAACACATGGAAAAGAAGGAGCATCATGTGTATGCACCACACACGTATAACAACACTAAAGTAGTACAGTGGATACACGTGCGATACCATCCTGCGTGTACAGTGCGTACGGCGTCCATGCAGCATCACCATTTTCCAGAAGACGAAACAGAGGGAGAGGTTGGTTAATTGACATATAAGGTTAGAATTACCAAAATTTGCTAACATAATTTTAGATGTAGAGGGGGATTTTTGTCTCCCGAGATCCAGTGCTCCCTTCAATTTAAAAAATTCGAAAATGATATTTATAAGTTCCAAAAAATTCTGAAAATAAATCCTATTCTAGCCACTAGTATATCCCACCAACGTCTAAAATATATAACTTCAAATACTTCGTAGTTTGAGCTACACAAAAAAGACAAAAGTGTAGATCTAAATATGCATATTTTCAAATCTGCAAGTTTTATCAGATTTTGTTATTTTGTGTAGCCCATAATATAAAGTAATTCAAATTAAACAAATTCACGTTTGTGGGATACATCATTGGCTACATCCGCATTGTTTTTCATTTAAAAACTCACAAATATGATTTTCGAATATTTTTAATGGAGGAAGCACTGGAACTCGGGAGCCAAAATAGTTTCCGTACGGATATATCCATTTCCATATCCGTATTGTTTCAAAATTCAATACCACATTTGTTTTTTATTTGTAAAAATGAATACGGATATTGACCACTTTCATTTCAATTTTATTCGGATTCAGATATTTACCACTTCCATTTTCAATTTCTCAAAAATGTACATCGAATAATTCGGATTATCAGCTACCAGTACCCAGCCCTACTTGAAAGTAATATTGACTTCACAATAAAGACCGTAGAGTCTGGAAACTAAATTGGAGCACGTGCTACATGCCCCTAGTATTATTGAAAATTCAAATTCAACATTTTGAAGTTTCAAAAAAATCTGAATTGTTTTCTAGATGTGGCCAATGATGCATTCTACCAACGGGGAAAATCTCAAGGTGAAATACATTGTATTTTTGGCTACACAAAAATGACAAAATCTGACAAATGTTAGACGTTTCAAAATACGCACTATTCAATTTTTCAGATCCACAATTTTCTCAATTTTGCACAGCCCAAAATACGGAGTTTTTCGATTTGGTTTGCACACTGTTAGAATACATCATCATCTACGTCTACGATGTGTTTCAAAATTTTCTGAAACTTTAAAATGTCGTTTTCGAATTTTGAAAAATCTGGGCTCCATGAAACCCGGGCTCTAAAAATCCACTCTCCCGTAGAGTCCCTGTACAGTTTGAATTTTCTGCACTCCAAACTCATAAAAAGGACGAAAAAAACTAACAAGACCGGAGGAGGGGGGGGGGGGGGGACTCCACCCCGGTTTTGTCATTAAGTTAGAAGTGAGGACTTGAACCCGGGACCTAGCCCTTATACGCTTATGCACGGATACCACTAGTCCACGGAAGAGTTCTTATTAAAAAAAGGGAGAAGACTTTGTACGGCAATTAAACACGGAAACTACTTAAGTCTCTATGTACGTACCAACTGCATTAGCACAACTGTTCTCATCCAAACGTTCCGGAGGTGTCATTTCCTATTCAGCAGAAGCGAATGATCCAGTCAACATGTATCCTCTCTGCTGATTATTTTAGGCTCGATCATGATCATGGCGAAGCGTAGGTATAAAATCCAATGCCAGGTGCGCATGGCTATTGCAAAGCTGCACGAGGCTCCGAATTTTGTGGTAGGCCGTGATTTGTATAACACTGCAGCATATATACTTATCCCTGAAAGCTGGAAGTATTACTAGTAGTTGATTTCAGTTATATATAACAGGACTAGTCAGAACGCATATCCATTTTGTGTCATCATCACTACCCACTGCCGTTTGTCCAGACAGCATGAAAGAAACGGATTTCTTTAATCAATGAAAATTATGAATATCAATATAGCATGTTTTTCTTGTCGGTGTTCTAATATGTATGGGTAAGTGACCTTGTAAACAATGTTGAGTGTGGCAGACCCTGACATCAGAGACGACGATGCATTGCAAACGGGGCTTGCCTGCTATAGCTACTCCAGAAGGATCCGTTAGCTTAATTAGGTGCAAGTACTTATCTCTGGTTCAGTGTACGCGCCTACTTTCTTTACGCTCACCGAACGTAACAATCTGTTTTCTGAAAAGGAGCCCAAACAGAAGGATCCGTTCTACGTTTCGATCATCCATCCATTTTGAAATCCAATAATCGCATGGACACATGTTCCACAATGAGTTTGAGTTTGATCCAGGTTTCATCTACAAACTCTGAAGATGTGTTCAGAATAGCTAACCGTGCGCTAATCGATCGCATGCTGACCCCAGATCGAGCATAAACAAGTTCAGTGCGGCACTATTCTATCCCATCGCGTGACGCACACATTGGCATAAACTAATTCGAACACGTGGTAACTAACAAAGTTCAAGCACCTGTATAAATAGGTGGAACCACACACTGGCACCCACCATCCCAATCATCTCTCGTCTCAACAGCAGCCGAACAGAGCGAGCAATCTTCTTCTTTCATCTCTTTTTAAACCGAACTTCTTTCATCTCTTCCTCGTCATCAATGGCAAAGATCCAGCCTCTCCCTGCCGCCGCCTCGCCGTCTCCTTGCTCATCCTCCGATGTCCACCAGAGCCAGCACGGCAGGCAGACGTACGGTGTGGATGAAGTCGCTGGTGTTCAACGGCAGCGGCTGCACGGTGTACGCCCCGGACGGCGGTGTCGCCTTCCGCGTGGACAACTACGGCTGCAGGGGCGGCCGCGAGGTCTTCTTCATGGACCGCGCCGGAAACACGCTCATCAGGATCAGGCGGAAGGGATTCGGCATGTTCAGGAGGTGGTAGGTCAGCCGGTGTCGGTGAACCGACGACGCAGGCGAGGAGGAGGCGACGCCGTGGTTCAGCGTGCAGCGGGCCCAGAAGGGCGGCGCCGCCGTGACGATGCACGGAGGCGCGGGGACTTGCTACAAAATCGACGGGTGCTGTGCGCGCAAGTCCGAGTACAGAGTCAGCGGTGGTGCGGACGGCGCGGTCGTGGCGGAGGTCGCGCCGAAGCAGACGTCGGCGGGGATCGTGCTTGGGGAGGACGTGATGTCGCTGACAGTGGGGCCGGAGGTGGATCATCTGCTCGTGCTGGGTTTAGTCGTCGTGTGTGGCCTCATGTACCGTTCCTTGTGATGGGTTATGGCTTAGAAATTTGTCTTCGAACACTATCAAATTAATGAGGCATGTAGATTCTTTTTGGTGGATGCTTTTTTCAACCTTAGTCCAGGGTTGTTTGGGGAGAATACAGTTGTACAAATTGTATGACCAAGAATATATCAACATTTATAATACCAAATGCATATAACATGAAAATATACTCTAACATTATAGATTTTACATTAGATATATTGATATTTTTACTAAATATTTGTGTTCAAATTAACAAAGTTTGACTTTGACTAAAGCCAAAACACAAAGTAAATAAAAAGGAGGGAGTATCTTTCTGAAACTTGTGACAAATCATGCACTAGCCATTCAACTATACCAGCATGGTTGATGCTGCAAACCATTGACAAAGAAGTAGCAGTAACTGGTGAAGTCCAGAGTTATGTAAGTTGAGTATGCCAAGCGAATACAACCACCTACTATTCAGCAGACCACTATTCAGTAGACCAACATCAGTTAGAAATGTCAGGTGTGCATTGGCACAAAAGTCGATCAACTTTGTGGAGGAAAGAGAAATATAAGCTATCTGCTCTAGAAAGAAAAACCGAATCTTTGTGCCGCTGTTATATTAAGCCAACAATCTAGCTACCGACCTGATTTCATCAACGCTATGCAGTACACAACCTACAGAATTCAGGTCTTGAGCTGTTGAGCATGCCCAAACGAAAGACTTGCGGCGGCATGCATGGTTATTGGTCCTCGTTGAACAGCATTACCTTGGCGCATAAAGGGCAAGATTGGCTTCTTTCCATCCATTCGAATATGCAACCAAGATGGAAATTATGGTTGCACTGCAACTCTGTCTTTGGATTCTCGTAATCATACTCTTCTAGGCAAATCGGACAGTCATCCTCGCAGTCAGAAGGAACGTCGACTTGTGTTCCCCCAATCTTCTGGCCTTCTGATTGCGCTTGAAGGGATGACTCGCCAGCCTTCTGATTAGATTCTCGAACTGCGTTGAAGCCTTTTCATGTCCTGCCACTAGCGGGCGCCGCTCCATCTGACGGATGAACTGAGGATCATCATGAAGTGCAGGCCTTGGAGGGCAAGGGAAATTATGCAGTGAATCCTCCTGCCCTGAACCAGTGGAACCAGTAGCAACAGTAACCGTAACCTGAACAGGCGCATCCGCTCTCTGACGAGCAGCGGCGGCGGCGGCCGAGTCATGGACGTTGTTGTCCATGAAAGTCCATGGGAACAGCAGCAGCCGTCGTCGGGGCCGCGCAAGCAGCACAGGATGGCCCCCATCTGATCTAAACTCGTCTTCTTCTCCTCCCCTGCAAATCCAGACGCAGGAACCAGCTGCAGTACCGGCCTTGTAGTTCCTTCCTCCTATCCTCGGACTCCTCCTCTCGCTCCTGCACCAGCGCTTGCAAGAGAGATAGGAAGAAGCCGATCGATCGGTGGCAATTTATTATCCTTGCAACGAGGGTGGAAGCGATTCGAATCCGGGCAGTTTTGTTTCCTTCCTTCCTCTCCGCCGCCGTATCGATCTTAGGAAGGAGCGGATCGAGCTGTTAAACCCCATGCGCGATAGATAGATATACACTGCGTAGATCCGTATCGCTAGGAATTATAGATCCGTGGTATTTTGTTTTTCGAACGGAACCTACGACTGCTTCAGCGTTCAAACCACACGATCCAGGAGCTACTCGATCATGCAGGCGCTGAGAGATCCTCAAGCAGCACGTACGTGAGTTCGTTGGGAGTACCTTGGAGCCGTTGTCCTCTACATAACAGGTGAGACCGATTACAGTATTACACCACACCATGGCGAACGTAAGCGGCTTGACTGTCCGGTCTACACGATCAGGACGTGCTACGTAGTGATGAAATCAGTGTTCTCACCACCGCCGCCAAGGTACTATGTGAAGTTTGTGCATCGTGCTCGTGCCGCCCATGATCGGCGAGGAACGACCATGTATGACCACGACTCCACGAGGATCCTGTCACAGACCTCAAATCAACATCGAGACATTCCCCGAGAGGTGAAAAGGCCTAAAATGCACTAACATAGTCACCCCGCCGCGACGGCCGCCGAATGCCACGACACAACTTGTTGTGGAACCGTGCTCGAGGAAACGGGAGTGTCTCCCGGGGTCAGCAGCCGACGACGATGGGTTTTCAAACTTCATGGATAGCTTTGTTACTCTTACATGTCCACGCAACTTATATAGTCTGATATCTACCACGTCAAATTTAACAAAATAAGTCTTTCTAACTAACACAACTAATTATGTATAATACCAAAAAAAAATGCAAACAACTGTTACATTGGTAAAATTTGCCTCTAATAACAAATTTTCAATTATGGTATGGGTGCTCGAGATTTGAACGGTAGAAGTGGTGTTGAGGGCGACGGTGGTTGTTAGGAGGCTGGTTGCTGCAATGTTGACAGAGCCTACTTCGATTAGTTGGCTTGCATGAGAATCTTACCATATGATTGTTCTGGGTCAGTGGATAGAGTCGTTACATACCAGGCAAAATATGTTCTCGCGACGTGTGGTGTGATAAGTCAAATAAATATAATTATCTATACTGAAAAAATATGGTTATAACTTTGGGTTTTTTGTCAATTCATATTCATAGTTAAGATGTTGTGTAAATTGAATATGTGTTATGTAACAAAAGTTACATTTGTATTTCTAATACATTGCGCCTTAGAGTGTTATTTTAGATGATAAATTCTATCAAATTTATAATATATAAAAAATGCATCACATTTTGTCTCGGATTAATTCGTTTCACTTGCAAAAGTGATTTGTATATAAACTTGTGTATAGGCTTATCTATCTTTGTAGATATCTTTAAATTGTATTCTAAAGAATATCTCGATAAATGTTTGTACTTTAATCGGTACACAAGTAGATAGAAAAATCTAGAGTATATATGGTATCAAAGGCTACTCATAGTGCACTCGTACAGAGTGACTATATGGACACGGGTAAAAAATCAATTCGTCAAAGAAAAAGGTTGCGTTGACCGGTACCTATAACTAATGTGAATTTCTTGTTGGCAATGCATTACCCATTGCCATTTCTGGCAACGGTTTTCAACATTTTTTTTGTTTTCTTAAGATTGGGCTCATCAGTTACGGTTTTTCTGATTTCACTCATTTGCACTTAACTTTTTTTGTTTGTCTATAACAGAAATATAACGAGTTGCACATTGTAATGCCTCACTAAACCTCTCATTGCAGATACTGTAGTGAAGGTGGCCTATTGGGAAGAATACGCCATCCCGCAATGGCATATACACGATGTCACCAATTTTTAGCTATTTTATTTTCCGAACATGAATTAGTTGTACATTGCGCCGAGCGAATACTACTTACTTAACCAATTTCATGTAATCTAGGACCACCGACCATAGTAGCCTGAAATGCATATTATCCGATCATTTGCTGAGAATGGCATTTTTCAACCATTTAGTTTCATACATGTATGTTGATAATTCTTTATCTCTAAAAAGAGTGTAAATACAAATGTTAAAAAGCAAGAAACATAGATATTTTGTCACGTGTGTATAATCAGTATATAGCGATGCATATCAAGGAGAAAAATAGATTGATAACTAATCAGAAGAGGTATGATCGGTTACCATTTTTCAGCAGCTGCCACGATCGGGTGCAATACCAGTAACTGCAATGATCGGTTGTTATTCTACAGTGACACATCACAATCCTTCTTCCACATCAATCTGTGTATTCTTCGCTCGTTCCACCCCAATCCTCTAGAATACGCATGAACACATTCCAGACATCCAGAAGTGTCCTCAAAATATATCCGCCGGATAAGTTGGCATGTTCAGCTGGGAGTAGTACTTCTAGAGAAAAACATGACCGACGACCTTATTACACATCGATGATCACATATCATGGTATCAATCCCATGAAAAGCGACAATGCATTCATTTGATCTCAATGGAGGATGAGAGCCACGGTCATAAAAATATAACCGTTGTCAGACAAATCATCAGGCGATTTGTTCGTGAATTCATTATAGAAAATTGCCGAAGATGACTCCATGCACCCGTGATTTACGGGCAAATCAGACAAAATACGCACAATATCCAAAGCTTGACATCAGAGAGAGGTTGAGACATATTTACCCACGGGCAAATCACCGAACACCTTGTGGGCGGAAGGGGCCGACGTGAAGCTTGAAGCCGTGGACGAGTCTAAAACCGGCGAGGTCAACCTTCCGTAGTATGGGACGATAGAACATGCATAGGATTGGAGGATGACGCTTCCTTTTCGCCGACCGAGGTCATCCAGCGCCAGACAGAGGTGAAAACATTGACAGGTGTCTCGTGGCTCGACGAGGATGGAAGTGGAGAGGACGTGCAGTGGCGGCGAGGTGGTGGGAGAGAGGAATCAAGCTGTGAGAGACAAATATGGAGTAGTGGTGAGAATGGCCGGTGTGGCCGACGCGGGCGGACGTGGACATCGTCTGTGTTACTAGCAATAATTTGGTACTGGGTATGAAGTGACCATGTGTAATCAGGTCCTGAAAGCCATGTTTGCTGATCTGGGTCACTTCAACAAGACATCGATTCAGGTACACTGCATTGTACCGAAGGTTCTTGGCAGGTTGCGTGTCCATCCGGAGAAATTGAATGGAAGATTGAACTTTCGGATGGTGGAGATCCCTGCAAGGGCCGGCGATTGATTTGAGTTTGGCTTTATCGGTTGATTTGAATTCAAATTATGAGTTTCATATTAATGGCTTTCTTAAAGTCTACTCAAATGGATATGGGCCATTTTCCCCACCCGATTTGAGGCCCAAATCCTTCACTCCTCGCCCAAGGGGAGAGAGAGAGAGAGAGATGGCCACCGTAGCCGGAGCCGGAAGCGGGAGGATGCTGCCGCGGCGGCGACGGCTGCCCCTCGGCGACCTCACCAACCTCTCCCCCGCCACCTCCGTCCTCACCCGCGTCAAGCCCACCGCGCGACACAAGCTCCGCCTCCGCACGATCCCCAGCGCCTGCAGCAGCACCAGCAGCATCGGCTCCTCCACCGCTGCCCCCCGATGCGCTCCGCCCCTTCCTCCTCCTCCCCCGCCTCTCTCTGGTAAACCACACCATCTCCGCTCGTAGTGCTTACTAGGGTTTCGCTGGATTCGGAAATCCCGTCCAGCCAGCAGCCACTGCTCCCGAACTAGCTACCTACGGATTTGCCTTAATCGGGGTTCCTCTTGCTCAATTAATTTGATTGTAGGAGCAAGTAGGATTTATTGTCTATTTTCGCAGTGCCGTGCTTATTCATTCACTGTCCATTTAGGTCACTTTGTGCTAATTTGATCCTAGGAACATATGCCGTGCTTGCTTGCTACACTGAAGCAACTAGGCATGTTGTGGATGGTTCGTTATGACATGGATGGTTTAATCGCCCTTGCTCTGCTCAAAGGCAGTTGCCGCAGCTTGTGTTGCACAATGTTACTGAAATGCTCTACAGAAAATAGGTTTCCTGGCGGTGGTGTTTTATGCGCCATTAGTCTTTGTTCTATTGTAGTGTGAAAACTAGTGCTCTTCATCAGCTTCATTGGAGTAATACTGTGCCACCTCTTTCTGTAAATTCGAAAGAAGAAACAACATACTAGCTTTCACGATGAAATGAATTGTCATCTGGTCAAAGAGCAATCTCGAAGGTTGCTTCTGCCGCTGTATCAGAAGTTCAGAATAAGAGCACTGCCCATGCGCTACTGAAATTCATCATGTTTCTTCCTAGTTGGCTCCTAGTAACAAGATATGGTGGAAACTAACACTTTGGTTGGTTCCTTTTTCTTTTCAGTAGTTGCTGTGATCAAGGGCAAGGACAAACCCACAAGGGAGCTTCAGAGTTCTACTTCTCACCTAAAGAAGATTAAAAAGATCAGGTATGTTTACATTTGCACTCAGCTCCAAGTAATGCTCATTTAGAACTTATAATTTAGCAATAAATATGTAGGACGTGGACGCTCAGTGCATCATATCCTATTTCTAGAAAGAAGTGCGCCTTCATTTGGAAATCCAATATACCGCTCAGGCTCATTTAATACCGTAATCTGGACCACACGGTTCTGCTGCGATTCGAACCAGCTGTGGTATCCACAGCGTATAAGCTATTCCTTGTGTGGTTTTTGACTGCTTGGTCCAGCGCTGGTACCACGTATTAAATGTCACTTGTACTGTGCAGACAACGGTACAGAAGCAGGCAAACAATCTGGGTCGGTATTGATACCATCCTGGTTCTCAACCCCGCTGAACCTTGTGTCGCATCTTGTCGAGTTCCCAGCCCTGCCCAGTTTAGTTCAGATACAATTTAAGCAAACTACTGCAAATCCGAGACATCACCTCATTGTCGACCAGCTTCTTAATCTTTGCACTCACTGCAAGCAACCAGTGAACCAGACATATGTTTTTCAAATTAGACCATGATTTTCCCCTTACATTTCTTAACCAGTGCTTTACGTCAGCCATGCTCATAAGGAACTCTGCACATGGTTTCTTGTACAAGCGTTTGCTACTAAGGGGTGCTTCTGCATGATATCTGTTCATGTGAAGTCAACTGGCATTGATATGCACAGTAATCACAGTTTTGTCAAAATATAAGTTTAGGTACTAACCTTGTACAACACGCGAGATGTCCTCACTGTCGAACTTAATGAGCTCCCTAATTTTCTTGGTTCTGTAGAACTGAAATCCTTGGGGCATAGTTTCTCTGAACATTGTCCTGGCTTCAATCATTCCAGATACGGCCTGCCCAAACAAATGGCAGCATCCGCGTATGTAGATGTCAATAGTTTCATCAGTTCTGCTTGCATCTTCTTAGATAACATTTATACAAATATCTATCACCTATCTTGCCAAGTTGTACTCTTTGATATTGCTTTGATCTAGCACACATGGGAGCAGCTCTTTGGCCACGGTCGCTGTGTACTACCCAGGTGTTATGAACGATGAACAAGCTAAGACAGTGTACGCCATGCTGGCATGTTCTACCTCTTTCCGCATCATGGTCTTGGGATGATGGATTTGAACAATCTTCTTCAGTGGTTGTACACTAATCCCACCATAGATGTGTTTTCTTAGGACCCACATATTGTTCTAAACCAAGGATTGCCCAGCCCTGCGCAACAACTTCGGGATTCTAGGTCATGGTCCACGAAAACTTAGCAACACTGAATCTTCGCTTTATATAGGCATTTACCACAGTTCCTTAGGCAGGAAAAAGAGCATGACAAAGATCTCTATCGATGCATGGTCCAGATAAGGAGAGCATTTACGCTCTGGTGCCATATCTAAGTAATGCTCATTAAAACTTAGAAGTTAGCAATAAATATGTAGGTCGTGCATGCTCTCCTATTTCTTGAAAAAACTGCACCTTCGTTCTGTATTACCATAGCAGTCCATCTATGTTACTGATGATTCGACTCTGACACTTTCTTGGTTCTGTGTTTCTTTATCCTGTTCCTCCACCTATTGCAACGTTGTCCTTTTCTTTCGTGAGAAAGACCATTAGTGTTGGATATTGTGGGGTCTGATTATCGATAGAACCACTGTAACACCCAGCTTCAGACAGTATTAAAAGCGATCGAGGCCTATGACTGGGGGCGTGTCTGATGTATGGAAATGAAGGGTGGAAATAGAAAATTTATATAAAACCTAGTGGCATATTGACTTTTGTGCAGCAAGTACATAAGTTGATAAGTGCAAGCGATCCATTTCCGTGTGACTCTATTCACACCACCATTTCCATATACTGTTCCTGCACCTATTCTCTGAAAACACATTTGAGCATTTTTGGACCTGTGGGTGTTACACTTGCAATCATTTAGCATTTTAGCTTTAGTCTGCTCGATCATCATGTTTAGTATCATTCATATTGTCAATTGATTTGTTCACCTTTTCCCCTGCTGCCTTTTCTTTGCCTTAGTGTGACATTTTATTTCTGTAATGTTGAACACTTGCAATTCCAAATAGGACGTTATCATGATAATTTTTTATTGATTGATCTTCCCCTTGTATACCTCCAGTAAACCAAAGGTAAAGACTGGAGACGTGCTGCCTGGGGCATCATCACTTCCCAGCAAAAAGATGAGGAAGGTATATTAGGTTTCTGCAACATGTGATTCTAATAAATCTTCTCAACGTGGCATTATGTGATATCAGTTGAATGTACATTTATTTTGAATATTGAAACATGGATGTTATGTTTTCACTTCATATGTTGTAGGGAAGCTAGCTGGGATTTTTTTTCTTGTACTCTGATCCTCTCTCATGGGCATTCTGAAGATCTTCATAGTAGAATTCTAATAGACTAAGGGCACCTAAAAGCATCTGAGTTTAACTTTCTAATGATGTGAATGAACTGTTCCATGATAGAAGTGTTGGTTAGGATTTGGTCAACATGATTTCGCAGATAATCATGTTAATCAAGTACAAATAGTTTTCTGTTCACAGAATTATACATACAGTTATCTGGTCAAGATTAACTGTTGTTGACTACTTGCGCTAACAAAATGGTCATCAAATGGTGCTTCCTTACTGATGCTAATCATCCATTGTAAGCCTCTTACAATTGTTCTATTTCTTTACAGAGGCTAGAGAAAAATATCTACCACATGATTTAGTTGGAAGAAACAATGATACAGAACCAATCCTACAGATTATTGTTTTCCAAATAGTGAATGATAATATAGTGAAATTACTACTAAAGGAACATATGATGCATGTCAGCGGGAGTGAGAGTTAATTAAAATTCTCTGAATTTGCTATGCTAAATATTTGCGGGCATTCATATCAAAACTAGTGTGCACAGTGAAGTTGTATTGGTTTGCAAGATCAACCAGCTATTCTTCCATGCCTTGATTGGTGAACTATGCAGCTTAAGTTAACTCCAACCTAGTGTCAGGGATAATGCCACCAACATAATTATGGCGTGATTACTTTGGTTTGTCATGATTGATTGATAATTTGGTTGCTCTCACTGGTCTGAAAACCGTTGCTGCAGTGCTAATTGGAATCACCGTATATGGTTGTTCTCAATGTTTGTGCGCTTTTTCTGAATAGAACGTCTCTCTGATCAGTGCCTATGTATGTCTCATTGCTGCCCCGTGGTAAGGCATGGGCTTCCAGCTAGTATTAGCATGTTAACTTTTTATATGGCATCTGACAGCCCTTCGTGTGAAAATTGTGAGGTCCCTGTGTGCCACCCTGCAGATCTTTCTCCATCCGTGGAACCCTTTGGTTCTACCTTTTTCTAAAAGATTGTGAACTCTTATTACCTCCCTGTGTTTGTGTGTCAGGTAACAAGGGAAGAGCTGCTGCCGCACATGGAGTCTCTGGACAAGAGTTCTGGCGAGCCGCTACCAAGTCAGGATTTCATCGAGGAGCGGAGAGCCTACTTTGCCGAAATCGACGCGTTTGAGCTGGTGGAGGAGTTTGTTTCATCAGGAAGTGACCTAGAGTAGATTGTTTCAGGCCTTCTATTTCGTGCTACTTATATATAATGTCTATAGGTGGGATATATGCCACAAAAATAGCATTGCACGCACGTGTGGTGTCGTAGAGACTAGCAGAGTTTCCTTGTAGATTGCGGAGTGAATAGGTGCAGATTGAAGTGAAGTGATGCAACGAGTCCTGAAGATTGCTGTTTCCTCTAGCGGTAGTAAGCAGTATGGTCGTTAAACTAGTGTAGTAAATACTGGGTGGAGGTATAACACTCGCCCATGGGTTTTATGTTTGTCACACTCACACGGCATTGTGGATTGTGATCCTAGTAGTACTATGTATATGTAATTTGAACAAGAACTAATATTGCTGCTGCACAATATATATGGCAAAGAAACACCTAAAGTGTTTTCACTTTTTACTTGCTTTTTTGGCACTTTTTACTTGCTTCCGTTTGGTGGGTGGTTGCTTTCGCTCGAAACGCGGTTCTTTTTTTTGTCATGGCTTCTAGGAGGACTAGTTCTTGAATCCATGATCGGTTCTTTTACATGACTTGGTCTATGTTTTATTTTATTGAGGTCGAATTGGTCATATATATAGTTTACGTGCACATATAATGAGATGCTGTACTTTTCTTAGTAATAACATTTTGTTGATGATAAGACCGCAGGGTGCCGGCCGGCCGGGTTGATCGGCCGTACTTGCATGGGATTGATCGAATGGAACAAAACCACCACGGAATCGTCGATGAGTTGGACAGACGCACGCTATTAGCTGCACCTGCAGGCTAATACCGATTCATCCATCACCTCGGAATTGGTGTCTAATATGTACACACCACAACAGCTGGACATGTATCGATCAATCGGCCGGCACCATTGCGTCGATTCCATCAGTACATATACCTACATGAGCTAGGGAAGTGCATCGAAGGCGAGGCAAAGGAAAGGATGGGCGAGAAGGTGGCGACACTGCGGATGGCGCGGCAGGAGCTGGAGGACCTCTACCTGGGCGTGCCGGACGGCTCCGTCGACCTCACCTTCAAGGACCTCGTCGTTCGGCCACCATCCGCAGCCGCCGACCGCGCCGCGGTCTCGCCTACCGCCTTGGCTTCCATCCACGAGGACGACGACGGGCGCAACAGCAACGCACAACTCCTCAGGTCCTCCACCAACATATTCACCTACAAGATCGAGTCCGACAACGACGACGACCAGCGGCAGAGCGACGTCCACTCGGCAGCAGGTTTCCAGCTCTCACCTTCTCCTTCCCCTCCTCCGGCCGGCCGGCGGTCCCGTACTGCCATCAGACCCTCTGCTGCGGCAGAGCGGCGAAGCAGTCATGATTTACGTCGAAATGGCGGTGTTGGCAACTACAGCCGGCCGGGCATACCGCACTCGAACCTGTGCGCGCTCTGCAACGGCTACGTGCACATCCTCCGGCACCGCTGCCTCTCCTGCGGCCGCGTCTACTGCCGCCGGTGCGTGGGTGCCGGCATGGGCGACATGCCGGAGGGCCGCAAGTGCGTCGACTGCCTCGGCCGCAAGTACAGCCACCGCTACATCCACAAGGCCGGCCGGACCACCAGCACCGCCGCGGGGCTCCTCTGCTCCTGCGGCCTCCATGGCTGGGGAAAGGGGTCCTCACTCAGGGCCCAGGAGCTGCTCTGGGCCGAGAATGGGGCCGCTCCACGCCGGCGGCAGTCCTCGTCGTCCACCACCTCCATCTCCGCCTCCTACAGCACTGCCGCGGGTGGTGGTGGCGGGTACTCCGCGTCCATGAGCATGACCATGATGAGCATCAACAGCGGCGCCGGCGCTGGCACCAGGTACAATAGCAACAAAGTCGTCGTCCAGCAGCCTGCCTCCTCCTCCTTCGTCGCCAATTCCTTCTCCGGCGGCAACCCCCACGCATTCCCTCTCTAGTGAGAGCCGATTGATTAATTCCATTTATTCCATCATTTTCGAGTGTATGCACGCTATGAGGTATTTGTATTGCTTGTGTAACTGTGACGTCGGTTGATGATGTACTAATATTTATCCGATTGAAATTTTGTGACACTTCCTCACTACGTCTTCCTTCATGGTAGTGCATTGCAACGGAACGAAACAAAAATACAGATTTACACGTGCTTGCAAGCTGCAACCACTACGGTTTCCAACATCTGGTCCATTCATTTGGGGTTTAAAATGAGTGCAAATTTAAGTTTCTAGGTTAAGTTACATATTTTGGAATACGAGATCACGTATTGTTGTGATTTTGTACAGATTATAGATGGTCGTATTTAAGTTTCAAACTTCCCATATTTTTGTGCAGATTATAGATGGTCGTACTCGTACTCGTATGATCACATTGGTCATCCTGGGATGAAATGACTGCATACTAACAGTCATTCAATTCAGATATCTATACTAAAGTCGTTCAAAGGCTGAAATGTTGAAATAAAAAAATCAAATCACAAAATTATGTAAAACTTTAAAGCCACTATAAGACTTGGTATAGTCAAAAAATGTGTGGTACATCTCACAAAGTGAGTTTCTTCTTCAAAAGGATTACGATGATTATATAACGAAATCTCTAACTAGATTTACATCACCTCAATGCATGTTGATAACCTTAGCATCAATGTCTATACAAACCCATGATACATATTAAACATATCTATTACTTTTGAAGTTTGAAAGTGAATCTCGGATCCCTACAAGTTTTGGATGATTTATGTCAAGGCAACTAATAAACTAACCATTTGTTAAGTGTTTTGGGTTTTTATTTCATATTGCTAGTTGAATATGTCAAAATGAAAATCTAAAATTGAGAAGAGTGTGGCTTACAAAGAACTGTAGTTTACATTTTCTTGAGTGGTATGTATGTCCAACTATGAAACGTGGCACTTGGCAGAGTTGAGCAAAAAAACCATTGCAAAATTCTCAAATACTTCCACCCCTAAATCCACTAGAGAAATCTCCGATCTCAAGTTATCTTATTTCTTGAAACCACTGGACAAATAATCTTGGTACCTCCGGTGAGTGAGATTGAGAGACTGGTAGGAAAACTAATCTTACAAGATTTTTGTTTCGGCACGATCCTGGGACCCACAACATGACCGAAGTGCGAGGACCCATGTACGACCACGTCTCGTAGAGCTGACTCATCGCAAGGAAGGACCCCACTAGATAGGGAAGCTAGCCTCTCGTGGGTGTCTGAATTCGCGAGGAAATGACGAATAACCACCACAATTGGGGCTAAGTTGTCTGAGACCACCGAAATTGAGGCTAGGGACACAAACCACCTATCTTTGGGGCAGAGGTGTGACAAATTGCACTGATTTCACAGATTAGTGATGTTAACAGGATTTCTGACCGAACGGACCCACTGCCAGGCCCACGTGGCAAAGAAAAGGAAAAAAGAAACCAAATCGGGGACGGCGGGAGGTCAACGCCTCCAAGCTCCGCCTCCCCTGCTTCTCGTCGCATCCGTGCGGGGGGAGCTGCTCGACCCGGCGGACGACGAGGACGGCGCCGCGGAGACGGCCGCGTCCGTGCGGGAGCTGCTCGACCAGGCGGACGACGAGGACGACGCCGCGGAGACGGATGTGTCCGTGCGAGAGCTACTCGACCAGCCGGCAGACGAGGACGGCGCCGCGGAGACGGCCGCGTTCGTGCCGGAGCTGCTCGCGCAGGCGCCGCGGAGACGGCCGTGTTCGACCAGCTAGCAAGCAGGCAGGCTGGTCAATCCGTCCACTGGCCATGCACGCAGCTAGGCCAGCTGAATCAATCGATCAATCGTGGACGCGGAGGGCCGCTGCCCGTGCCTGGCCGGAGCATCCCTGGCCGGTGCCCGCGCTCGAGCTGGCCGGAGCTCGTCCGTGCCCGCCCGTGCCCGCGCCCGAGCTGGCCGGAGCTCACCTGTGCCAGAGCCCGCGCCTGGCCGGAGCGTGCCCGTGCCCGCGCCCGAGCTGGCCGGTGCCCGCGCCCGAGCTGGCCGGAGCTCACCTGTGCCAGAGCCCGCGCCTGGCCGGAGCACGCCCGCACGGTTTATTTTTCTCTTTTCTTTTTTTCGCCACGTAGGTCTGACAGTGGGACCGCACGGTCAGAAATGTTGTTAAGACAACTAAAATTCAGAATCAGTGCAACTTGTCACACCTCTGCCCCAAAGATAGGTGGTTTGTGTCCCTAGCCTCAATTTCGGTGGTCTCAGACAACTTAGCCCCAATTGTGGTGGTTATTCGTCATTTCCTCCTGAATTCGCTCACCCATGACATAGAGATGCAAACGAGTGAAACTAGGAACGCCGTAACTGATGAGCCATATCGTAAGGCAACGGAGATACGAACTGTTGCCGATAACCGGCCTCATCGGTGACGGTTATTCCGTCCATTTCCATAGAAGGCCTCCCTCTGTGTATACAAGGCCTCATCTCTATGTAAGGATATAAATACCGAAAGTGTCGTTTTGGCTCCCAGGCTAAGAGGACCCTAAATTTAAAAAAAAATTGAAAGTCATATTTAGAAGTTTCAAAAATTATGAACTTTTCCCTGGATACATACAGATATTCGCTACATATTTGTAAATGATTGTTAAATAATACATTATAGCTTGTGTTAAGAAAAAAAGACAAAATTGTGGCTTCAAAAAGGCAAAAAAAAAAAACCTGATTTTGCTCCCCATATTTTATTTTTTGTGTGTAAACCCCGTCTTACAAGATATGTCGATGAAAATTGGTGCACACACCAAACATGTATAAGTACTTGTACGTTTTTTCCAGGACTTTGTAAGTTTTTGTAATTGTTTCTGATTGTTTTAACCCTTGAGCACGGGATCTAAAAGCACTTTTTGTATGAATACACCAAAATCATTCGTCAACAAAACTCCTCTGCCTCTAAATTTCTCTGTTACTCTCTCCGTTTCTAAATATAAGATGTTTTAGCCTTTATCCACATTCATATGTATACAAATATATCTAGACACGTTTTATTATGTATGTTCACTCATTTTAGTCCGCATCTAGACAACATGAAAACACTTAAAACATTTTATATTTAGAAACGGAGGGTTTGTACTTCAAGTCTTCAACGGTTGTCACAACATCGCTCGGTGGTCAGGATGGGATTGGGTCGGCCCGGACCTGGCCCTGGCCCTAGCCTCCCTGGCCTTGAAGCCAATTTTAAAGGCCGTGGGTGATCCATCCGAGCTAGACTCTCTGGCCCCGCTGGACCATTGGGTATCGTGGGTCGACGCACGCCTCACCTCTCCTTCGCCTCGACCATGTCGCTCTGCTCCTGTGCATGTCGCCGTCGCTCCTGTGTATGCGCCATTCCGGCCAGGGGCGCCGCCAATCTTTTCTCCCCGGCCTCGTTCCGTTCTTCGCCAGCTCCCGTGCAGGCAGAAACCACCGACGTCTGACCCAACTCGCCTTTGCTGCCTTGGACCAGCGGCCGGCAAGGCGAATCGCAAGGCCGCTGATGTCGCGCCTGCCCATCTTCGGCGACCTCGCCTGGCGCATGATCCCTGTCCTCGCGGACGGGTCGTTCGGCTTCGGAAGCGCCCAAGAGATCAAGGACGCCGTCGCCCGGGCCGTCGTCGCGTTCCAGCGATCGCGTCCCTGATGTCGTCCATCGCAGGCGCAGGTGGTCGACGATGGCTTGCCGACGTCGAGCGCGTCGACCATGTCCTCAAGCGACTTGATGGAAGGGATGAGCATGGAGCTCTCGGCGCAGATGGTCGACCATGTCCTCAACGACAAGGGATGAGCGTGGAGCCCTCGGCGCCAGAGTGTGGCGGAAGGATGGCGGCAACTACAACGACGTCCAGACAGTGAGCGGAAGACCGCGCCGCCGGCGTGCCACCGATCAGCAAAGCGAGCCTACGGCAAGCTATTGTGAGACATGAGAGTGCAAGGTGGGCCAACCCTGCTAGCCCAACGGGCTTGGCGCCGGCCCTAATGACCCAAATCTTGTTTGAGGCCAACCCATATGACCCAACGGCCATGATTTTTTGGGCCGGGTCAACGACCCGCTGGGTCAACCCGGCCCATTCCCATCCTGACTCGGTGGCCGATCATGATTAAACCCGGACGGATCGGTATCATCGGCCCCATGTGTGCCCAAACAGTCATCGATCGAGATGGCTAGCTGTTGCGCGAGCGACGGCTCGCGCGGTTGCGCAGCGCAGAGACGACGCAGCACCACGCGCAGCACGTGGTAGGTCCCACCCACCATCCCCATCTTCTTCCTCTCGACGCGCACGACGCGCACGACGCAGCACCACGCACGACGCACCGCCGGAGGGGTGGGGGTGGGGCGGTTCCCCACTTAACGGGGGGTGGGGGTGGGGCGGTTCGCCGCGGCGGAGGCGGCTCCGGCGACGAGATCGGGGCCAGGCCGAGCCGGAGCCGCCGGAGGCGCGACTGGCCGCGGCGGAGGCGGCTCCGGCGAGGAGAAACCTTAACTTGGGGGGTGCGGGTGCGGGGTTAGAGGGATGGCCGGCGGCGGCGGCGGACCGGCGGAGGTGGAGATTGGAGCAGGGCGGGGCGGCGAGGCGGCCGCGGGCGGCGGAGGCAGGCGGTTCGGCCGGCGTCGGCGGCGGGGGGAAGAAGAAGAAGAAGAAGTGGGGTGCGGCGGTCCGGCAGGCGGGGGCGCGGTGGTCTCCTTCCTCGCGTCGCGGCGGTCGTTGGCGGCGGGGGCGCGGTGGTCTCCTTCCTCGTTCCGACAGCCGCACGTGCGGCGCGGTCGGAAACCGCGCGACGGCTCGCGCGCGCGCAAGCTAGTGCTGCCCGTCATCGATCGAGGCAGATAAGCTGAACCAGCATGCACGTGCCACGCCACCGCATGTAAATTGGGAGGAAAGAGAGAAATAAAATGTAAGGGACACGCTTGTACACAAATTCAAACTACAATTAAGCGTTTGATTGCGAGAGGTACTATTTACATGCATAATATCGTCCGTCTCGACGTGACCCAAATAATTACATCATTTAGGGTGACGTTTCCGTACTAGCTAGTCAACATGCTGACTAGTGCGCTCTCCGGACAGCACCGGACGGTATTTGTTTCCGTTTGTTTTATGTTTTAGCTATCCACCCTTGCGCGTGCCGATTTCGATCAGGTGCCCACAGGTGTTTCCTTCGGAAGAGAGGGAGGGAGAAAGGTGGCCGCGAAGGGTTTGAGGAAGCAAAGCGTCACCTGCGACAACCATTGACCTGAATGGCTACCTCTGCCGCCCGTGGTGGACGGCGCTCTCGCACCACCTTGCTGCATCACCCTCCTCAAAGATCGGTTTTCACCAGTCCACCACCTTCTTTGACCTTCCCTCGAAGGGTCCCTGTCACCACACCATTGTTGTTACCGGCGCACCCCACACGTCGACCCCTAATTGCATTGCTCGTCAGCGGCTCGCTCTAGGATTGCCGACCCCTTCTCTGCCATGGACGACGCTGACTCGGGTGGTGGATGGTGGCAGTAGGGCATGTCGTCGTCGATGCCGTGAGACGGGGATAGAGAAGAAAAATGAGGGAGAGAAAAGGGAAGGATGGGGTAAGCTAGGGGTCGGTTAGTGGTCTTTCGCATGGACATCGAAATGACCGCGTTACATTGCTTTTAAATCCACCAAGCCGCGACCATAACCAGCGATAACCGGTGACCATGTGCCTTTCCTACTAAAATTTAATTATTGTTATCGACCAAATACAAACAGAAGAGCCGTCGATACAATCGTAAAATCGTAACCTACCAATGAAGTGAATGAAGAAACAAAGGGAATTGAGTACCATGTCCTGCGGAATAATTCATACGGACATAGTCCGAAACACGTGTATTTCCTAGATGTGCTATTGAAAAAAATAGCGCCGGCCTTAAAATATGCTATTAGCGTGCTATATACGCTATAACGTGTTATTAGCGAGACATTTTACACAATTTATTTAGCTAGACAATTCTTAAAATGTATAGGTGCTATTAGTATTTTTTTTTAGAACTTATAGCGTGCTATTAGCAGCGGTATAGCGCACTATTTTTTTCCATGATTTTTTTACACGAGCTTGGAGCCCACGTGCAGCAGAATCAATCAGAGCCCATTGACCATCGTGGCTGGTCATGCCGGACCCACATGCCAGTGAGAACATCTTAGCTTCCCTGACTGATGTTTTGGTTTTTGGTGGATCCACGGGAACGCATTGCGGCGGCGCAGCCAGCATGGCCAGCGGCGGCCGCGGCCGCGGCGGTGAGGCGGCTGCAGCAGCAACGGCAGGATGGGCAGGGCGTCCAGGTATGACCTCGCTTGACTCATTCTTCCTTCCTGGGAGACTCGTTCCTCTTCTTGGTGCAGTTGTACTGCTTGCCTAGGTTTGTTGGCCCGATAGATTAATAGCCATCTCCAGTTTGTCTGGCTGAAGACTCTCACTGAAGAGGAAGAACAGAAAGAAGCAGCCACCCACTTTCGTTGACATCGGATTCAATGGAGAAATGTGTGTGGTCTTGCTGCTGAGGTCAGGGGGGACGGACATTTGGGCGGATGGATGGATGCCACCAACCCGAATATTCATCTCTGTTTCCCCACATGCTCTATGGTCAATTCCTCACCGCCTTTTCTTATCCTTTCCTCACTCGCTTTTCAATGGCGGAATTGATCAAGATTGATGTTTGGAACCGGTCATCGATGGACTACTACGATGCCTTGGCTTGGATTGGGCTCAAGCAAAGAACATGGTTTCAGCTTGCTGTCCCTTTCCTCCCCATTAATCCCCTCTCCAGCCGCCTATCACAATACTACTAATCTCCTACCGGGCTCCGTGCTACTTACTACTCCCACTTTTTAATTATTAGTCCACCCCCTCACCATTCCTGTCCCCTTCTCTATTTTTGTCCTTCCTCCTCTCCTTGTCCTGCATCATCGGCGTATCTTCTCTTCTCCTCAGCTTGCTGGGTTTGCTTTGTCCAGCGTGCTTGCTACCTGGTGAGTTCAGCTTCGTTCATGTGCTCTTCATTTCTATGCTTGCAGTATACCCATCGATTTCTTCCTTGCACGGTACCGGTACTGTAATCCAATCCGTCCAATTCTTCTTCTTCTTCATCTTCCATAACGTAAAGATAGTGCCTTTCTTCATGGTATGCTGCCATGATTGTTAGCCTCCTTCAATGGATACACGTCGGCGCGGTGTGGCCATTGATCGGAGCAGCAGCAGCGAAAGGAATTGGATACTTCCTTCTTCCACCAAACCTCTCATGTCATATCAAATTTAATTATGTCTCCCATCACATATCCAGAATCTTCAGTGTTTATTGTTGTTGCTGGGTACCAAGTGATTCTTGACCATATGCTTTTCACAAAGAATGGTGCTCAGACCTTTGAGAACGCCCAGATAGATATGTCAACAAAGTCCCAGTTTACTAGGCACACCGTCGTTTCTTCGCTGACAAGTTTGAGCACTAATCTGTTGCATAACATGGTTCAGATGATCATGTTCGTGTTTCTGGATCTGGACAAGTAACTGTTTCTCTTTTGCTCCTTTTCAGGGGATGGACTCCGCCATCAGAGACAGCCTGCATCACTAAACTCTGAACATTACTGCAAAATTGGGATTTTTTCTCTGCAACTGCATCATGCTAGGGTCCCGACTGTTCTATATTTGCTCCATTATCTTCACATTATATTTTGCCCATGTGCAGCCGACGACTGCACAGATCACGGCACCATGGGAAGGTAAAATCCTTCTTAACCACCACACTTTGCCTAAATACGTCTTATTTAGTTGGATAGAAATTCTTGTTCATTTTACTTGTTCATTTTACTTGAGGAGAGATGAAAAGGAGAGCACAAGTCAGGAATGCAACATATACTTTTATTTTCTGCATCCTGCTTGCGTTACGAAACTAACTTGCTGTACACTTGGTTCAACTGGTCTGCAGTTGATGCTTTGAGAGCTATCAAAGGCAGCTTGGACGATCCACTGGGATTTCTCGACAGCTGGAACCGTGGAGATCCATGCGTCGGAAATTGGTCCCGCGTTATCTGTGATAATGGAACAGCAGCAAGTGATGGATACTTTCATGTGAAAGAACTGTATGTGAAATTGTGCATAAGTGAACTCCTTGTCAACCATGTCCATAACATATATACAACCCTTCTCCTTAGCTTCTGTTATGGCTTGCTTTTGGTTATGATTTCGAAAACTTGGACTTGGTCATATATACTAATATACATTTTTGTTGATCTTCTAGATGAAATTTGTATCATTTAATCTGTTGTGTGATCGGTCGAAGCTTCCTTATTTTTAAACTCGAAAGATGTTTCAGCGTTATTACATTCTTGCAAAATAAACCATATATATTTGCTTAAAACCCCATATTTTGTTTTACTGAACAGTAACTTTTTATGAAAAGGGTGCTTATACGGTGTTTACAAACAAACTGAGAAATTTACAAATAAACCATATTAAAGTATCGGTATCTTTGATGGAGCTCTAATGCACTAAAAAAGGATGCAAAAAGGGTTTAAATGGATCAGGAAGCATTTTTCTCTCTGAAAAAGTTATGCTTATTATCTTTCTAGATGAATCCAATTCCCGTGACACTTTGAAGATATGTTTCACTTAATGATTTCCTCGTATGTGATTACAGGCAGCTCCTACGGTTGAATTTATCTGGGACTTTAGCTCCTGAGCTTGGCCAGCTTTCTCACATGAAAATAATGTAAGTGGAGTGAGTTGAGCTGGCTAATTGTCATGTCAATTGCCTGTTCATTTAATCCAGTCCTACATGCACAAGGGGCACTAAGTACTTTTAATTTTCTTTCAAGGGATTTTATGTGGAATTCAATTGGTGGGAGCATTCCTAAGGAAGTTGGCAACATTACTACTCTGGAACTATTGTAAGTCGAAATCTACAGCGCTGATTAGAAATATGGTCGACCTGAATCAGTTTCGTTCATATCCTTCTGGTTGGAGGTGGAGGTTATCAGTTTTGTGTATATGTTAACTTAGTTATTGCTTACACATTACAGTTTTTTCAACAAATAGTTGTTTCTCTAAGATGACTTCAAGTTGGTTTCGCTCATGTAACAAGGTGTACATTGTTCATATTTGCAGGCTCTTAAATGGGAACCTGTTGACTGGTTCTTTACCACCGGAAATTGGCTTCCTTCCTAATTTGAATAGGATTCAGATTGATCAGAACCATATATCCGGACCCATACCTAAATCATTCGCTAACCTGAACAAAACCAAGCACTTGTAAGTAGAATATGGTTTTGTCGCTCTGTTAACGAGTGATAGTTATCCTTATCCTAATAGATTTCCAATTTCTTTGCAGTCACATGAACAATAATTCGTTGAGTGGTCAAATTCCACCTGAACTGTCCAGATTACCTTCACTTGTTCACCTGTAAGTACCTGACAGCTGCACCTACCATAATATAGTTTTTTATTTATACTCTACTGAGCGTATAATTTTTTGCAGATTGTTGGATAACAATAACTTATCGGGCTATCTTCCTCCCGAATTATCACAGCTACCAAAACTGCTCATCATGTACGAAGCCTACTATTGAGCAATAGTTCGAATATTATTCACTTTTTGGTTATTTGGTTGGGTGTGTTGGATATCAATCTTCGATCATGAAATAGATTTAATTTCATGGTATTATGGGAAGTTCATAAGCAGTTCCTCTATTTGTTTGTAGCTTGAATGGATTCTAACTGTAGTTTTATGGTTAACCTACAACTAGGGAGCAACACAATCAAAGAAAAGAATGTCTGCTCCACTGTTCTCTTTTACTGAAGTAGCTGCTGGTGTGTGTGCCTTGTGATAGCTTATTCAATTGTAACACTGCAAACTTGCTTTAAATGGCATTTGCTCATTTGGTTGCTTAGGGTTACTTCTGATTTTACCCTGATCTTTATGGCTTTATTTCTTGCCAGCAGTAAACCACTGAAAGCTGAAATGCTGCTGAAACAACATAACTGCTAGCCCATTTGCCATTTTTTCTGTCATTTACATATCGTAAGTAATTCAAAACTAACTGTAAAGAAGCCAAGAACAAATAACACTCCTAGAAACTTGAGTAACTTCCAGTTCATTTTCTTAGATTTCTTACACGTCTTTGAGATATCACTATCCGTCTAATTAAATCTTTTTAAAATGATGCCAGTCAGCTAGACAATAACAACTTCTCGGGAAGTTCTATTCCTTCATCTTATGGAAATATCAGCACACTACTTAAACTGTAAGTTTAAGTTCAGACTTCTGATCTGCTTTTCTTTTCAAGTATTTATGAAAATTTCAGATTAAACTAATTGATATGGTCTACATCAGGAGTTTGAGGAACTGCAGCTTAGAAGGTCCCGCTCCTAATGTCAGTGGAATACCACAACTTGGCTACTTGTATGTACAATTCTGAACTTCATATTACCTTAAAAGGAACAACATATGACCTATTTGCTTAGGGAAAAAATCTTACACGTCATACTCAAATGAATTTGGCGGCTATCACTTACTCTGATCTTTATTATGTTGGTGTTTCAGGGATATTAGTTGGAATCAGTTGACAGGTCCCATACCATTTGGCCAACTAGCGAGCAACATAACTACAATGTATAAAAAGAGCTCCCTCACAAACAACTCATGTCATTTTTTTTAAGTATCATTTATTGATCCTTTTTCCCCAATGAAAATTTATGTTCTTGCTCACTTTTGCATGTTGTGCAGAGATCTTTCCCACAATCGTTTTAACGGTTCCATTCCTAGAAGTTTCTCCGGCCTTCCTAATCTCCAAAGACTGTAAGTATGATAGTGAATTAGTAATTACACTTTGCCTCCTTATATATAGGCATATCTGCTCATATAGGTTATGTCAGTCTGACAGATAAGTTGACTAATATTATTCATTTGCACATAAAATACCTAATAAGACTGAGCTGCTTTCTATATTACCTTCTGCGGGTCCATGCCATGAAAATAATTTCAATTTTCAACAAACAAAGTTTAAAACAGTCTGCATGACGGTAATGTTCATGAATGATCAGTTGAATCAGATTGAGCTGATTTCTTTTGTATTTGTTCAGGTCATTGGACAATAATAACTTGAATGGTTCTGTTCCATCTGATGTCTGGCAAGGTATTGATTTCAATGGAAATAGAAGCCTGATATTGTAAGCCCATCATAAGTTAAACCTTTCATTTCACCTTTTTGACTCATCATAATTCTTTATTGACATATTTCATTGAGACTGATAGTCTAATATTCTCCTTTGAATATTTTGCAGGGATTTCCATAATAACTTACTCACGAATCTGTCAAATCCTCTTACACCCCCTGCTAATGTTACCATCCTGTAAGCATTTCTATTGAACAATTTCCTTGTTAATTAAAATTAGAAAAATCTTGACCTACTTGTATTCGTAGAAAGATTCTATGTTGACACCCAGGAATTGATCTGACAATCTTTGTTTGATAAAAACCTGATGTTGACCGTTATTATAGCTTGAGTATTAGGCTTGAACTTCCACATGCTATCTAGCAAGGATGTATGCTGCAGCTATCTTGTGTTTATATGTGAGCATATAAGTAGACTAGCTAGTAGCTACCAACCTTCGTTTCTTCATCTCAGAATAGAATACGTACTGGAATCAAACCTAGTTTTTGTTTGTTTGTGAAATTCCCCAAGTTTACAATTTTTTGTTTCAATGTCATTCACATAAGGAAGGGGAGAAACAATGGTGTTGGAGTTTTCAGATCTATTTGCCATTGCCAGTACCTTATATTTCCTTTATTAACATGGCATTTTAGGTTATCTGGAAACCCCATATGCACATCTCAGAACCAACTGAACATATCTCAGTATTGTGGATCACCTTCATTAGTTGTTCCTGGAGGAGGTTCCATGGATAACAGCACACTTTGTTCGCCATGCTCAACCGACCTTCCTTTCGAAAGCATACTCAAGTCACCAAACCCATGTTCATGTGGAGTTCCACTCTATGTCGATTACCGTCTGAAGAGTCCAGGATTCTGGGATTTTATTCCGTATGAAGCGCAGTTTCAAGAATACCTATCATCAGGACTCTTTCTGTCCTCGTACCAATTGGAAGTTGCTACTTTCATGTGGGAAGAAGGCCCAAGGCTGAAGATGAAACTGAAGCTGTTCCCAAACAACACTGGTTTTTTTAACTCGGGTGAAGTCCTGAGACTGAGAGACATGTTCACAGGGTGGCTGATCGCGGACTCGGATATATTTGGCCCCTATGAGCTTATCGACTTCATCCCAGGGTGGTATGACAACGGTATGTGTATATGCTATTTATCTTCACTCCACTCCAGCCTTCGTTTCCTTGCAGTTTTTTGTCACCATGTTTATCTGGTCACGTATAGATGTTTGTATTAGTGATCACTGATCACTCTTGCATGTACAGCTGCTAGTTTAAAAAAATTCTTTTTAAGGTAAGATAAGGCAGCTAGCTTTTTGTAGTGGAATGTGCAGTAGCTAACTAGGCCTGGTCGACTCGGCTGTTGCATATCCCCGATGGGATATGGGCCTAACCATTAATTCGGGCCCAAGCCAAAGTGAGATTGGTGCCTGCTCCTTACTACCGCGTGGAGTATATCAGATCACATCGAGCTGCCGAGCTGGTCCTGAAAACCCATGTCACCGCCCGGAATCCTCTTCCTCCACCTTTCTCTCCCTTCTCCCCGTTCCTCCATGATCTGCAGCCGGGATTGCACCATGCCGCTGGACTGGAGGATTAGCTTGAGGAGCTTGTTCACTTAATAAGGCCCTGTTTTCTTCCAGTAAATGTGTATCATGTGCCACATATCATCGATCAAATAAGCAAATTACAGTGGCACACTTGTACTAACTTAGTAAGCTTCATTGTGTGTCTTTGAACTTACAAAGAATTTTCATATGGTTTCTTTCCAGTACTGCCGCGTCGTGGAAAGTCTAGTTTCAGTACAGGTGCCATTGTAGGTGTTGTCATCGCAGCATTTGCTGCAGCGGCAATTCTTTCATCCCTCATTACTCTCTTTATATTGAGAAGGCGGTCAACTCAATCTTCAAAGAAACGCACTGGTAAACCCTCTATTTCTACTTCTTATTGTCTGAAATTGTCGGGTGATTCGTCTCTTTTTTCAAATACAGTGTAATGTTTCAGTTGTCCACATATATTTATTTAAAACAGTTCTCACTTCTCTTGCTTCTGACTTTGTTAGTAGAGTTGCAGCATTGTACATATTGTTTTAACTTTCTGATACGAGTTGCTGCTATTTATCTGAGCTTGTTATGAAGAAATAGTAATGGCTATTTGATGACAGTATTCTATTGACTTTGCAGCGAAAAGAATTCCGATGAAGATTGATGGCGTAAAAGACTTCACTTTTGAAGAATTATCAAAGTGTACAAGTGATTTTAGTGATTCGGCACTAATTGGTCAAGGAGGGTATGGAAAAGTATACAAGGGGGTGTTGGCTGATGGAACAGTAGCAGCAATAAAACGTGCACAACAGGGTTCTCTTCAGGGTTCAAAGGAGTTCTTCACAGAGATAGAATTGTTGTCTAGGCTGCATCACCGAAACCTTGTTTCATTGCTCGGTTATTGCGATGAAGAGGATGAGCAGGTTGTCCCTGCAACATTTGTTTCTTATAAATAATCGAAAAGGCTTATTTCATCGAATGATGTTTTATTATTCAACTGCTTTCTAGTATTAAATTGGGCTGTATAGAAATTGATATCCTAATCTGTTGCGATCCATGCATCTGTTGAAGTACATATAATCAACACACGTTATCAACTTATTTATATACATCAACACACGTTTTATCAGCCTATTTGGTCCAACATTATGATGATCTAAACTACTGTATTGCAGATGCTGGTGTATGAGTATATGCCAAATGGTACTCTACGTGATAATCTTTCAGGTTAGAACTTCATTCTGTACCCACTACACTGCACCCAAAATTATATTTTTTCATAATTTCTGAAATGTTCTTATCTTATTGAATTGCTTTGGTTCATATTTACCCTGTCAGGCAAGGGTATTTTTTCTATTTATCAACCATGCACAGATATGCAATCTTTGGCCTTTCTCTTGGCAACAGTCACACATTTAATGTTAGGAGATCCAGCTGAGAATAGATACCAAGACAAACTCATGAATTTTCCGTGTTGTGATTACTGTGTACGCATAATAGTATAGTGCACACCTTCTTGATGCTAAATACCTTCATCCCATCAATTGTTTCTCAATTAGAGCTCACAACATAAACATCTCCTATTTACCCAACAAATTCAGTCATGTGAGTTAGTATTGATATCTGTGCTCAAGCCAAGGAAGTCTCAATGCTTTTTTGGTTCCATGCAAATTATTTTTTGCTTACGTACTTTTGATATGCTGCATGTCCTAGTGTCCTGTAAGGCTCCTCTAAAACTAGTGGTTTATTTACGTAGCAGCTAAAGCGAAAGAGGCTCTAAGTTTTCCCATGAGGTTACGGATTGCACTGGGATCATCACGAGGCATCCTCTATTTGCACACGGAAGCGGACCCTCCTATATTTCACCGTGACATCAAGGCTAGCAACATCTTGTTGGACTCGAAATTTGTAGCGAAGGTTGCTGATTTTGGTCTCTCGCGGCTCGCTCCACTGCCGGAAACAGAGGGGAGCGCTCCCGGTTATGTTTCCACCGTCGTAAAGGGTACCCCGGTGAGTAGGTTGGACGGTGCATTAGCACATAATAATATCTTGCCATCAAATGTTCTGCAGACAGTACTTAGGAGCTTCTTACAAGACAGTGACCGCCGTATTGATCCACTTGGCTTTGTTTGCAGGGATATCTTGACCCGGAGTATTTCCTCACTCATAAGCTGACGGACAAAAGTGACGTGTACAGCCTCGGCGTCGTTTTTCTGGAACTGCTGACAGGGATGCAGCCTATTTCTCATGGGAAAAATCTAGTCAGAGAGGTAAACTATCAAAGTTCAGACTGATGGAGGAAGGAATGTACTGCAGTTCCATGCTAGCAAGCAGAAACTGAACAGTGACAATACTTGTGCAGGTCGTGACAGCGAATCAGTCTGGGATGATAATGTCGGTGGTGGACATGCGGATGGGGTCGTGTCCTGCAGAATGCGTGGAGAGGTTCGCCGCGCTGGGGCTCCGGTGCTGCCGGGACGAGACGGACGCGAGGCCAAACATGGTGGAGGTGGTGAGGGAGCTGGAGACGATATGGCAGATGATGCCCGAGATGGACGGCGTGCCGTCGGAGTCGGTGGCCATGGACCCTAGCCACACCGCCACCGGCAGAAGCACGGCGACGTCGTCGTCTGGCTCGAGGATGGTCTCCGGGGGCAACGACCAGTACATGTCATCGTCGGATGTCTCCGGCAGCAACCTGCTGAGCGGCGTCGCGCCCAGCATCCACCCTCGCTGAGAAACTAGTCGCTGATGATGATCGACGTGTATGTTTTGCCATTCGTGTGGTGTAGATCTCAGAAATTCGTGAGCGCGTGCGTCGTATGCGTGTTTAGATAGATATCACGGAATAGAATTTTGTGGTTGATCACGTTTCCTTCCATTGTAAATAAATATTTTATCTAGAGAATGTTGGGGCTGGCCATGCATTAGTAGTGACAAGTTTAACCAGAGTGAACGCTAAGCACGACTGATGTTTTTTTGCTAACTACACATATCGACTGTGAACATACTGGCTATATCATTAATTCTAGGATGAAAAATATTATTTGTTTGGCCGGAAAATAATTGGAGAGGCAAAAAAAAGTCTTATATAAATAAATACAATGATCAAAGACGCAAACTTGGTGTACCAAATCCGGGTTCAAGTCTCCCGTGGCACAAAGAACGAACAGACTGATGATATTGATGGTGACAACAGAGGCAAGAAGGTGCAAGCCAAGTTCTAGGTAAAAAATCAAGCCAGCCTAGGAACCTACTCCAGCTCGCACCCGGTCCTGCACCGTCTCCCTTTGGACGAGACTCCTCGGTATTTTTTGCCAAAACTGGCCCCTGGCCCGAACTAATCTCGTATCTGGCACTTCCGGAAAACTATGTCCGGATCTGGCCCCTGAGGTCGGCGCCAACGCAAATGGCGCAGTTCGGCGCCAGCCAAAATTCAGCCGAGCTAGGTCGGCGCCAATGGAAATGGCGCCGAACCCATCAGGCACCAGATTTGAAATTTTGTCTGGTGCCGAACTGCACAAGTTCAGCGCCATTTGTGTTGGCGCCGACCTCAGAGGCCAGATCCGGACATAGTTTTCCGAAAGGGCCAGATACGAGATTAGTTCGGGCCAGGGGCCAGTTTTGGCAAAAAATACAACTCCTCGGGCGCACGTACGTATCTACTGCTGTCGCGCATGGTATCCACCGCGCGCTGACAAAGATGGATGCAGCGAGAGCGAGAAATTAAATACGGAGTAGTAGGGAAGCCCAAAACTAGATTGGAATCCGCCGGCGGTGGTGGTCATGGATGGACCGGTCTCTTATGAGATTTACTTCTCCCACCAAGTTTAATGGGTGGGACATGTCCCAACCACTTGTAGATGTGATATGTCCCATCTAACTTTAATGAATGGGACAATGCACTATTAATAAAATAATACTTTATATGACACAACTTACTAATAGCATCTCCACAGCATCCTATAAATTTAAAATATGTCCGTTTGCCAGAGGCACCCTAGATGGCTGCTAATAGTATCTCCACAGTACACGATTTCGTACTCTCAATAGAAAAATGTCCGCTTTGGTGTGCTGAAAAAATGTCCGACCCTATGTCGTGTTACCCAGAGGCACCCTAGATGGCTGCCCAGGTCTTTTTTAAATTAATTTTCATATTTGTAACAAAATAGTCTATACCGACAATAAAATTCGGCTACAAAATATTTCATAATCCTAGTTCAGCCATATCACAGTAGGCAACAAATAAAAATCTCGGCCATTACCACGTCCAGAACCAAAATGACACCAATTTCACAACACACGGCCCTTGCTTTCCTTGCCTTCCTCACGTGCTCTCTTTGCTTGGGAAAGTAAGTCTTGATTTTGATTGTGTCTCATGTTGCTCGTATCGATATATGTACATGATCTTGCGCTTCTCCACCCTTTTCTTGACCTTGCTATCCTCTTGAATCTTCTTGATTTTTTGCTCTTCACACGAAAGTAGATATCTCACCATTTTTTTGTTATCTTCGTGCATCTTCACTATGCGAGTCGAGCACGATGGGATTTTTTTTTTTCAAACGAGGTAAAAGATTTGCCTTTTGTATTGTATAGTAGAAACAAACATGAAGGACAAGGCCTAAAAAGGAAAAAAAAAAACAAGAAGCAACTCGATCCACGCCGGCCCCGAGGCCGCGCCACACATGGGCCGATGGCCAAGTTGCCCAAGCAACCAATGCCGACACCAAAAATCTCAACACAACACGGCAGAGGGGAGAACCCAAAGCCGCCGCTCCGATATCCGCGCCGATCCCAAAGCCGCGCTCCACACGGGTTGATGACCAAGACGCCCTAGCAACCAAAGCCCACACCAAACGCCTCGACGCAACATGGCGGAGGTGACCTCGATGCATCACAACGGAGGGGAAGTATCCGGAGCCGCCACTCCGACGTCAACACCAGCCCCAAGGCTGCGCCCCACACGAGCCGACGATGAAGACGCCCAAACGACCAAAGTCCATGCTCCACCACCTCAACGCAGCACGGCGGAGGCGAAGATCGGAGCCGCCGCTCCGGCATCCACGCCGGCCCTAGGGCCGCACACCCCGGCCCAAGCCGAAGTCGAAAACTCGCCCCCGCTAACCACCAACTTTCCGCAGGCCCCGCTGGCCAGTGGAACATCCAAGGCGAGGCCCCAAGAGGCAAGCGACGTAGGAGCGTCGCCCTCGCCCGATCCCGCGAGGGATCTAGGGTTTCCCCCAGAGAACCTGGCTAGGAGAAGTGACACCAACACCTCGACGACGCCTTCAACACAATCGAATCTTAACTGGGGAGATGATGCCGCATTCTTTCTCGCCTTTACTTTCTTGTTCTCATTCCTATGAATCTAGCCTAGGAATTTAGGTTGCAATTTTTTTTAAGAGTTATGAAAATGACAAATTCAGTAATGTATAGTACTTAGCTCCCAACCAAATTTGATTCTTCTATACTACTATTAAAAGAGCAAACTTGTGTTGATACATTGAATCTGAGCCCTTCAATATTTGGTCAACGGTCCAGATCGCTCCAATGTTTGACAACTCAACACAAATCCACTTTTACCCGTTTTACCCTTCCACCAAATCACATAATACTGCTAATGCCATCGTACCGGTTCGTTCTTCTAATTATAATTACAAAGGATTTGCCACCGCTTAAAAGAAAGAGGGTTCCACCCGTATCAAAGGAAAAAAAAGAAACCAGAGATGATACGAACTCCCGTTCCAGCTAGGAAGCAATGGCGAGATTCAGAGATTAGGAAAAAACGATCGCCCGAGAAAAAAAACAAAATCAGACGAGCACTATCGTGGTTGGATTCCGCACCGAGCACGGTCCCATAGCCAGACGAGGCCGATATGGACTCTTTGCTCGTTCAGCATGCCGAAGGAAATAAAAAGCAAGACCCTCGACAGACGAGGACGACGACTCCACGAGGACACGGAGCAAGGGACCGAGATATCCATCGACCAACTCAATCAGTGCAATCTTCCCCGGCGACTCACGAATCGATCTGACTTTTGTAAGGGTTTGTTCATTGAGGATCAGGACCGAGATATCCATCGACCAACTCGATCAGTGCAATCTTCCCCGGCGACTCACGAATCGATCTGACTTTTGTAAGGGTTTGTTCATTGAGGATCAGATCGACATGAATTTTGGGAGGCGTACCTGGTAGCCAACATGGCCGGCCAAGAACCTGAGCGCGACCAAGGAGAACATCTGCAGGATCCTCGAGTCCATGGACGCCACCAAATCAATCTAGAAACAAACACGCCACGGTGGCGCAACTAGGCAGCTCCACAAGGTCTAGAACTTGAGCGCGCGTTGGCGACGCCCACTCGACGTCTCGACCAGGACGTCCATCCCTCCGACAGAGGGCCCAAGGTGAAATTACATGCACACGAGCAGCCATGTTCGTCGCCAAGGTGGAGGACGCCGCTGCCGGCGCGGAGGATGCAAGGGTGGTCGCAGCTGAGCAAGGTGGCGCCAGCGAGTGAGGAGGGTGGGGTTCTTCAAGTTCGGGAACAAGGACGCCCTGGGCGCCCGGCGAGAGAGGACAGTGTGGTTCTTCAAGTTCCTGAACAAGGACGCCGAGGGCGCCTGTATCTACGGCAGCCAGGGTAGGCACGACTTTGACCGGGACGAACACCTACGACATGATGGAGGCACTGCTAAACGAGAACATCCACCGTGTTGACACTGCTGTTGCTGGCCGCCTCCGAGTGCGACTTACCCACCAAGATCGAGGAGGTGCTCAGGGGCGGCACCAAGTACAACGTCAAAGATGCCGACGGGGAGGACGGCGTTGGCAGGGAGTTCATCACCGGCTTTGCCACGGCCAATGCCTAATTGTTCATATTTGGGTGTGGATTCTGCAGGTTCTGCTGCAATTGGTAGAGTGAGTTAGGCCGGGAGATTCACGAGCTGCTCGAAAAGGTACTGTTCGGCCTTGCTTTGCTGAACCTGACGATCGACACACTCGGAACTCGAGTCAGTTGAATGTATTTATTGAGGAAAACGTCATGTCAGTCCTTAGACTAGTCACAATGGGGAGTATCATATACTAGTATCATGCATATGATACTAGTCTATGTTACTACCTCCACAATGGGTAGTAACATATGTGTGGTATCATATAATACAACATTAATTAGGTTCTAGACTCATATTGCATTGAAATCCGTTATGTTACGGTATCTACCTATGATACCATTATCACCCCTCTCATCATTAATTGTAGTGCCACGTCAGCTTTTCGCCAACATGGCATGCATGATACCACATATGATACCACCATTGTGGCTAGTCTTAGCTAGATATGCTCATTTGGCTGAAATAGAATATGGTGTATGCTCTAGGAGCTATATTAGGAGAGAGAGAAAATTGCATTTAAGACCACGTGGACGTGTACATTGCCCAAGGGCTTATAGTGCATGGTGTACTCATGGTTAGTGGAGGAAGTACACCAGCAAATAGTCATATCTCTTAATCTCTGACGGCTTGAAGGATTGAAATTAGGTCTGTAGGATTAAGAAAATCTTGTTTCAATCATATTGGAGTCAAAAAAAAATATTATGGGAGAAAGGCAACCACAATATTTATTATGTTATACTTTCACAAAATTTATATTATTTTGGAACGTGCGCACGTTGACTAGTATTGTAAAAAAACAAAATTTGATTTTCATCTTCCACGTCTATAGAACTATAACTTTGCAATGTAATGCATTTTTGTTGATTTTTTTATTGAAAATATTTAAACAATGATATTTTCGTGGTTCTGATATTTTCTCGTTATCTACTGCGCCTATGTCCGCGTGATTCCGTCCGTTCGCATGGATATAGTTTCTTCATATTTTCTCATTGGCGCCCTCTCGGTTGGCGTTCTTCGTTTTACAGGCACTAATTTCATTATCACGCGCATGCGTACAAACACCAATTTAGGCCGGCAGCCGCCGAGCTCAAAGCTGCATGCAGTCCAGCTACAGCTAGCCTGCAATAATGCAAGACCTAGAGTGCTCTATTTACCTTGCAAAAGAAATGAAAACTGGACAGAGAAAAACAGATAAATGCGGGCCCTTTGGCTGGCTGCGACGACACGGCG
Source organism: Poa pratensis (assembly GCA_947311845.1). Classification (NCBI taxonomy): domain Eukaryota; kingdom Viridiplantae; phylum Streptophyta; class Magnoliopsida; order Poales; family Poaceae; genus Poa; species Poa pratensis. The sequence goes on along the minus strand of CAMZMU010000055.1, from coordinate 7,605,490 downwards.
GTCTTATAGAACACATTATAAGCTTGCTACTAGTCCTCCACTTTCTCCAACTCCACCTTCTTCCTCGGCTCGCCGCGCCCTGCCTCTTTTCCAGTCGCACTCCTCGATCGAAAGGACTCAGAGGCCGGAGCACCTCCATCGCGGCCGTCACGCGCGGCGCCGCTCTCCCCAGTCCAAGGTACGTAAACCAGCCTACTGCGATATGCAGGGCCGGTCTTGAATTTTTTGGGCCCGGGCGAATCTAAAAGTTGGGGGCCTTAATATAGACACCAATATTAATGAATATACATGTAAATGTATTCAAAGGCAGTGCCTAGATTTATACATATTGAAATATAAATATATCAACATCCTTTGAATACACTAGTCATTTTTGTCTACATTGCTTCATTTCCGATAATAAACACTAGCATGATGTGTTTCTGCATCCGATCAATAATTACATTCTCGGAGCCAAGCCATTGTTTAGGTTATCTAAGCACCAGTATATATCTCTGAAAAAATAGTGAATTCTCCTCTCTATGAGAGTACCAAGTCACCAAATTTTCATTTTATTAGCACTACCGGCCGGATGCATACTTTCTAGACGATACATAACACATAGTTCCGGGAAAAAAACTAACATCTAATGTTCAATAATACCAGCTATGCATTGTGTATGTCAAGGTACAGATTACCGACAAGAGAGCAATGATAATATGTACCTTAGCTTGGCCAAAACAGCGATAGTGCGCGTACCGCATCCGGAGAGAGGAAAGAAAAACGGCAAAGCCCTGTAGCCAATAAGCGGAGGCCCCGGGAATTGACATTGGCGAGAGGACGAACAAGCAATCGGAAGTAGGAGGAGACTTGAAGAATCGGCGGCGGCGGACGCAGGGGCCGGCGCTTAGTCGCTGCGTACCACGCGATAGGAGGAGCCGAACAGATGGATCCCTATCCTATTACTGGCTGTTGCGCTCGATCTCCTAATCTGCTGGGTGTTTGGGTCAAGCCCCGTAGGCAAATACGCTTGTTTTCCTCCTGGACTTTCACCACTACGTAGCCTAGGCCTGCATACGTCATACCTGAGGCGGGGCCCTAGATTTTTGGGGGCCCGGGGCGGCCGCACCCCCTGACCCCCCTCAGGGCCGGCCCTGGCGATATGTATAGCAGCAACTCCCCAGGCTGCGATTTGGGCCGGCCGGAATGCAGGAGAGACGCCGGCGTTGGCTAGCTGAGACGCCGATTGCAATCAGCCGAGACGCACCCTGCACCCAGACCGGCAAGCTCGCCGGTGCTACGTGCATGCATGCGTGTCTCATTTTTCAGATCCACATGATTCAGTAACCTAAGTGAAATACGCCCCCTCCCACTGTCGATCGATCAGCGCATCATCTGCTACCTCTAGCACCATGTCCTAGCCGGTCTGTTCATCATTTTGGTACACTCATGCATGGTTGCAGAGCTTGTCCTGTAACTTTGGATTGAGCGGAAGGTCCTGCCGAACCTCAAACTTGAATTCACAGTCCATCTCCACCACCCTTGTATTCTCATGTTATCTGGCACTTCCAATAATTTCATGGAAAAACATAGAGATGGCTAATTGCGCACTAGTCGCATTCTGTACTCTTAATATCTAAGCTTTACCATGTACTGCGTGTGTAGTATCGAATGAACGTGGAACACTGATTTTAGTTGTGCACTCAGTTTTCTACATTAATTGAACAGGTGGCAGCTGCTCACTGAGCCAAGCATACAATGGTGAACGAAGCTAAGGTTTGGGAAACCATACTGGCTCGACCTCTTGATTCGCCTCCACCTTCTTATATTTTTCCTCTTCCAAGTGAGGTAACAAGTTATATAAAAAAATTATACCTCCATTTTCCTTCCTTGACCAGCTATCTCCCTCCTAACATATACTCGCTCCGTTCGCAAAAGGATGTCTCTGTAAATGGAGGGAGTACTACTAGACACCATGCATTCACACCGTTGTGTGTTAGGGTAGTTCCCTATTGGTTTTGCTAAAAAACCATATGCGAAAACAGATATGTTAGGCACCACACTCCTATAAACCATCCAACCATTTGCACAATCGCTATTTGAAACATAATCAACGGATACTTTATTTGTACTCGATAGGTGGAAGAACACTTCAGCTGTATCTATGCAATGGATTTTGACCACTTCCAAGATAAGCCATGGCGAGACCAATATTTGGGAGGTAACATGTCGACTATCTGATTTTATCTATTTCCAAACTTTGTACTAATTACACATGTGAAAAAAATTAATTTTGTCTATTTCCAAGCTAATGTACGCATGTTTTGTGTTTCAGAGCTCATTCCAACAAAGATTCGTGAACCAAGAGCTTCTCGCAAGAGAAGGATATCTACATCAGTAAGAATGAATTTAGTTCCCTAGAGATTTGGTCTACTGCCATTATAAAACACCAAAAATAACCAAAGAAAGTTTTTCATGTGTAACATTGGGACCAGTGTAACATTTCATTTTTTAAATAAGAATCACTATTTACTTGTGTAAAAAAATTCTTGTATTTTTTCCTTTTATCAAAAACTTTAAAACACATGGGCTTAGTGCTTGAATTTGTAAACTTTGTCCGTGCATATTTTATCCATCATCCATTGATGGAAAAAAGGATTCATAACTTCATATGTTTTACAATTGTCAGAACAACAATTGCGCAATGGCTTTTGACCACTTACAAGATAAGCCACGACGAGACCAATACTTGGAAGGTAACATGTCAACTATTTGATCTTATCTATTCCCAAACTTTCTATTACACATGTGATTTTTTTTTTCTATTTCCAAGCTAATGTACACGTGTTTTATGTTTTATATTTTAGGGTTTATTTTAAAAGAAAATTGGAGTAGTCGTGGCCCAAGAGCTTCTCGCAAGAGAAGGATATATACATTGGTAAGAAAGAATGTAGTTTTCTACATATTTGCTCTACTGACATTATAAACCACCAAAAAGAACCAAAAAATGTTGTTTATGTGTAACATTTCATCTTTTAAGACTATTTTCTTGTCCAAAAATTTGGTTTTTTTGCTTTGTTTTGTCAAAAACTTTAAAACACATGAATGGTATTCAGGCTTGATTTTGTAAACCATGTACCATAACTTAATATGTTGTACAGAACCGTAGGAAATGGGATCAACAAGCTATGAGTGAGCTAGTTAAGGGTGTCAAGAAATATGGTCTTGGGCCATGGACAAAAGTGAAGCGTCGTTTCTTCTTTCCATCATTCCGAGAACCAGAACTATTCCGAGAACCAACACAGCTCAAGGTATATATAATAGTCTACTCCAAAATAAATTAGTGGTTATTGGCAAATATTGCAGGTCGATGAAGAATACTTAAGTTGATTGGAACTATGAACTGATATAACTTGTCATTCCATGTTGCAGGATAAGTGGAGAAATCTATTGATAGCTTGCAGGATCCTGCCCAACTCCAAAGGGAAGGTCATAATCACTCTTATTTACTATACAACTAACTCTTAGATCTATTCCATTAGAGCTTATTAATGTATTTTTTGTAACTTGATACAGGAACAAATGGAAATGTATTTTGACCTAGGTCCAAGGCTCAAGAAACGGATCCAGAGATTAGCTAAAAGGTTTAGATTGGGGATTTATAAGTAATATAGGTTGTGGGGTTCATGCGAGATTTAGATGATCCAGACTTGCGGTATGGAACGCTTTTTTGGACAGTTGGCAAGTTTAATTATTGCAAGGGATGGATTACTTTGTTAGAATCTATATAATGGTAAATTATTGTTAGATTCTATGTATAGTGCACTCGTTCTTTTTAGAAGTGCCATCCGATAATAAGATATTTTTGGAAAATGAAGTTACTGCTACAAATTTAAACTTCCACGTGGTACCTTTGCAAAACACAATTGCCATGAAATTTTATGATACGGATTTGTGACCATGATGGGATAATTAAGTAGTTTTTTCTCGTATAAATTCACATGTTTTATAAGGTCAATCATCCAAGTGCCTTCTTATTTTATCCGTCATGTAGTGTTGCAAACATATTTGGCGATCGATTACGTGGAATAGATCACAAGTACAGAATTTTCATTAGAGTGAAAATGATTGCCCCTTATTTGTGTTAAGAAGTATTAGTGTCTGGCTAGAAGTTCATATTAGACTAGAATAGATTTACCTTTTTGATCCTAAGCCATGTGTACTATATATTTTCCCATTGGGTTATCAACATGCACAAATTGTATCCATAATTGATATCCTAATCCGAGCATCTGCTTTGCTTGTGGTCTCCTCGGTTCCAAGATCGATTCGACGCCGCAAACAGTTCTCTTCCGCCGCGCGCAGGGATGCACCTGCTGCAGACCGCCCGTTCTGCTTGGGTTTTCGCCGGCTCCCAGTCCTAACCGAGCACCTGCACAATATCAAGGAAGCCCAGATCGAAGCCTAGCACACTACGGGAGAGCTTACCTGTGCCGACGGTATTTTACCGTCGGCACAGATACGATACCCGTCGGCACAGGCCTATGCCGACGGTGATCGTCGGCACAGGGTCGTCGGCGTAGGTGCCCGTAGGCACAGCCTAGAAAACCGTCGGCATAGGTCGAACCGTCGGCATAGGCTGTGCCGACAGTAAAAACCGTCGGCATAGAGCCGTCGGCATATGTTTTTTTTTTAATTCCAAATTTTTTATTTTTTTAAAAAATTAATTTTTTTTATTTTGTAGGCTGTGCCGACGGTTTTCCCGTCGGCATAGGTTTCCAAAATTATTTTTTTATTTTTATTTTACACTGAAATTTTGAAATTTTGTTTTTTTTATTTCGAAATTTCCCAATTAGCCACACACATTATCTCTAATTACATATTACACACAATCTAAGGTCAAAGTACTTACCCCGGTCAAACTTCCCGTTCGATCACCCATCCTCAAATTGCTCTAGCCAAAGCACGCTTAACTTTTGAGTTTCTTCCAAATTAGCTTCCAGATGAGATGTTAGAACTTACTGATATTAGTATCTTATCAACCATATTAACCCCTGTGTCATGATGTTACACTTTTTATTGTTTAAATTTTGAAAATTTAGTTGAATAAATAACAATGATTATGTAATAATAATATTTGAATAACTCATATCTTTAAATCATATTTTCAACCATATTCTCCTTTTTACATTTAATATGGAATAATTTATATCTTTAAATCCGCAAATCAAATTTTAACAAATAAAATGTCTAAATTGATTAGAAAAATGAGAGGAATCCAAATATGACATCCATATCATCTTTTTCATCATGTATATAACTTTTTACAACATATTTTAGAAAAATAACTTTATGCCTATTTTCCGAAAGTAATTGAATTTTATGTGAAAAAATAGTGAAAAAATGAAATCCTTTGGCATGCATACATTACTGTTTTTACCCTACCTAGACACCTAAGAATAATCTCATATTTTATGGGTGTGTAGGTTATGCAAAGTTGCAGTAGTGGTTAAAATTTCAGCTCATTCGGAGTTACAGAAAAAATGAAAAATAAAACAGTGAGCAGATTTCAGCAATTCCTGCACCTGCGTTTTTGTGTTTTTGTGTTTTTCAGAACAAGAAACTAAAACATAACAAGATAAAAGTGATATAAAACAACGAATGGAAAGGGAGATAAGTACTCCCCCAAGCTTGCGATCAAGCTAGTTTCCAGGATGGTAATCGTACCCACCACTTCCATCTCCAGGGAAGTGATTATATTGGTACCCTTGCATTCCTGGATTTTGGGGCTCCTCTTGAGGTTGCACTTCTTCCACGGTCCACTTCCCGGTAGTCCTGTCAAAAAGGTCAGCACGAGGGAGCCTAATGGACACATTTTGTCCATTAGAACTCTAATAGCTATACAAATTATAAAATTGAGTTTTGACAAAATTTATAAAAAACTTCTTCACAAAAAGGTCAATCATCTATAAACATGTATAAGTTTCGAGTCAAATGACCAAGTTATGGTCATCCCTGAGCCATAGTTTGTGATAATGTGCCCATATTTGACACATAGGTATATCTTGGCATGACAAACAATGTTGCAGAACTGAGGTTTTTCAAATTAGTTTTATAAATATTATTTTTTTTTTATTTTTTTATTGTTAAAAATGACATTTTTTGTGAAGCAAGTACAAAAAATATGGTGGAAAATGGCACCTGATACGTCTCAAACGTATCTATAATTTTTGATGTTCCATGCTGTTATTATATCAATTGCTACATGTTTTGGCTACACTTTATATTATTTTTATGCATTTTCTGGGACTAACCTATTAACAAGATGCCACAGTGCCAGTTCCCTGTTTTCTGCAGTTTTTTGTTTCAGAAAATCTATTAAGGAAATATTCTCGGAATTGGACGAAACAAAAGACATCGTCAATAATATCACGAGGAGATGACGGAGTCCAAAGGAGAGTCGGAGCAGACCCACCAGGAGGCCACGCCACACTAGGGCGCGGCCCAGGGTGGGCCCGCGCCCCCCTATGGCGTGGTGACCCCCCTCGGCCACCGACGCCGCATCTTCGCCTATATATTCTCCGCGACGCGAAAACCCTATTACGGTCGATCATATTCCACGAAAAGTTCCGTCGCGGGCGTCATCATCAATCTCAGATCGGAGGAGTTCTGAAGCTCTTCCCGGCACCCTGCCGGAGGGGAGATCATCACCGGAGGGCTCTACATCACCATGCCTGCCTCCGGAGTGATGCGTGAGTAGTCCACCCCTGGACTATGGGTCCATAGCAGTAGCTAGATGGTTGTCTCTCTACCTTGTGCCTCCATGTTTAGATCTTGTGACCTGCCTAACATGATCAAGATCATCTTATTGTAATGCTAGATGTTGTGTTTGCTGGGATCCGATGAATATTGATACCATGTTTATTCAAGTTGTTTATCTATGTGCTCTTGATCTTACATGCTCTCCGTTGCTAGTAGATGCTTTGGCCAAGTAGATGCTTGTGACTCCAAGAGGGGGTATTTATGCTCGATAGTGGGTTCAGTCTCTAGATATCTGTATCAGTGACAGAAAGGTCTAAGATGGTAGATGTGCTGTTGCTACTAGGGATAAAACGTTGGTGCAAGCTCCCTAGCGCCTAGTGACAGAAACGTTGGAATAACGGTCTATGTACTTTGTTGTAATGCCCAACTAGATTTCATAGTAGACATCTTGGCATGTATTGCATTGTTATGCCCTCTCTATTTGTCAATTGCCCAGCTGTAATTTGTTTACCCAACATGCTAGTTATCTGTTCTGAGAGAGACATCACTAGTGAACTGTGGACCCTGTTCCAATTTCCTCATACTGTTTACACAACCTGCTGCAATCATCTGTTTCCTGTTACTTGCTGTTTTTCCTGCTGTTTTCCACACCATACGTTTAACTCTTTGTTTCTGCAAGACCGAAGAGATTGACAACCTCTCTGTTTCGTGTTGGACAAAGTTCTGGTTTGTGTCTGTGCAGATTCCACGTTGGTGCAAGCTCCCTAGCGCCAGGGGGAGTCAACATCAACAACCTTCCGATAGATCGTCAAGTCCTACTGGATTGATAACCTTGGGTAGATTTCTCAAGGGAAAACTTCTGCTGTCTACATCATAACCTTCCTCTTGGGGTTCACCAACACGTAGCCATCAAGCTGTTTTCTGGCGCTGTTGCCGGGGACTTGGAGGCTATTGGAAAGGGGAGTGTCTCAGTTCCAATCTCTTTACTTTGTTTTTGTCTTGTTTTATTTTTGTTTTGCTTGCTGTTAAAAATCAAAAACCCAAAAAAATTAAATTCCTGCATCTAGTTTATTTCGGTTATGCCTAAAAATTTATATGATATTCTCAAGCTTGCACCTTTGGAAAAATGTCATTTGGATGTTCACTTTGCTGATTCTTCTATGAAGAAACCTTTAGGAAAAGTTGATGATGTTTTGATAATGGTTAATAACAATCTTGTCCCTGTTGATTTTGTGGTTTTGGATATTGAATGCAATCCTTCTTGTCCTATTGTTTTGGGAAGACCTTTTCTGAGAACTGTTGGTGCTGTTATTGATATGAGAGAGGGGAATATAAAATTTCAATTCCCACTCAAGAAAGGTATGGAACACTTCCCTAGGAAGAAGATGAAATACTCACATGATACTAGTGTCAAGACAAATTATGGTTTTGGATTTTCTGGTCTTGACAATACTTGATGCATCTCTTCATGCCTAGCTCAAAGGCATTAAAGAAAAGCACTTCTGGGAGATAACCCATGTTTTTATTTGCTGTTTTATTTTTGTTTTCTTGAGTCAAGGATGCTTGTTTACCTCTGTAGCAACTCCTTTGTATCTTTTATTTGCTGTTTTGTTGTGCCAAGGAGAGTTACTAATGCAAAGTTGGTTTTATTTTCGGGACTGCATTGGGACAGATTGCTGTTCGTCACCGTTTAATTCAGTAGAAAATCAGAAAAAATCGAAAAATGCTGAAACTTTTTGTGCATGTTCCTGATGATGTTACGCAACTTTCATTATTTCAAAAGTTTTTCATCTGAGCATCGTAAGTGCCTCGAAAAAATTCGTCATTACAGACTGTTCTGGTTTGACAGATTCTGTCTTTTATTTTGCATTCTCTCTTTTACAAGTTTTTAAGTGGTTTCTTTTCGTGTAAAAGTGCCCACTTGAGCCTAGTAACAGTGGCTAATGTTTAAAATAGTTGGCTTGTGAGTTTTGTCTTTGCTAGAACTTTGAAGTATTATCTTTTAGTGCACTAACCTGCTAATGAGAAAAGCTGTTAAGTTTTGGTGTGAAGGAAGTTTTCAAGTGTTGATAGAGGAGAATGATATTACATGATCAAGAAGAGTGAAGAGCTTAAGCTTGGGGAGGCTTACCTCCCCAGCATATTTCAAGAAGACTCAAGCATCTAAGCTTGGGGATGCCCAAGGCATCCCCTTCTTCATCTACAAATTATCAGGTCATCTCTAATGGTGCTATATTTTTATTGCTTCATGCTAGTGTACTCTTCCTTGGAGCGTCAGTGTGTTTTTGTTTTCAGTTTGTTTTGTTTTGTTTGCTGTGCTATACTTGTTGGATCCTAGTATTCATGTTTGGGAGAGAGACACGCTCCACTTTTTCATTAGAATACTCTTGTGCTTCACTTATACTTGTTGAGTATTCCTGTCTAGTTGCTGTTATTGCTGTTAGCTCTCAGTTTTTCATGTATCTCTTGTTAGAGCTTTCAGTTTCTTTTGAAGAAAGTACTCTCTTGCTTCACTTATATCTGTTTGGAGAGTTGTCAAATAAGTTGATTGGTGTTTGGTTGGACCAGAAAAATGCTATGCATGTGGTAGTGGTATAAAATGCTTACATGAATCTTTTTAGATCGTTGTCTTGAGTAATTTGATGCTTGCCAATTGTTTTGAGCTGTCAAGTAATTAATGTTTAAGCTTGTGCATCATGTAAGTAATGGCTATTAATGAAGAACTACTATAAGGATTTTCTGCTATAATAATCTGTTGCATAATTGGAAGTCCATAGTAGTCTAGATAATTTTTGGATGAAGGCTATGTGTTAACAAGGAAGACAGTGGGAGTCTATGGTTCGTCAAACCTTGTGTTTTATGTACACTCTTGCTATTCCAGTTGATAATGATGTTTGCTTATAATAACCTTGCTAGCCTAAACTCTGTACTAAGAGGGAATGCTTCTTGTACATCCAAAACCTTGAGCCAAATCCATGCCACCTGTGTCCACCATACCTACCTATTATGTGGTGTTTTCACCATTCCAAGTAAATTTCTTCATGTGCTATCTACTAACTACTCAAAACTGTTACATTTCCTTTTTGTGTCACTACTTGAAAAGCTCATAAGGACGTAGTAGTGAGATTTGTCATCTTCCATGCTAATTAATTTACAAGGATTGGCAGCTTCATCTGCTTCTCCACCTTTTATTTTGCATTAAAGAGCTGGTTAGTCCACCCTATAAATAAATAAATAGACACTCCTCCATGGTGAATGTTGGTGGGCACCCGAGGATTCGGTTAGCCATGGTTTGTGGAAAGTAAATGGTTGGGAGGAGTGTCACCAATAAGTGCTTGTTACAAGTGCAGTCCTAAAAACTCTCGGAACCGCTCTAAAAGTTAGTTAGCCATGGAAGATGACAAGTACCTGCTATTTGATTTGTTGACACCTGTATACACCATTACCTTACAAAACAATATTTTATGCTCTCTATATGCCTTCGGGAACTACAGCTCTAGCACATGATGTTAATCCCTGCTTCCCTCTGCGAAGGGCCATTCTTTTACTTTTATGTTGAGTCAGTTTTCCCACTTCTTTCTGTCTACTTAAGCAAACATCATTGTCAACTCCAGTATAACAGTTTTTACATAACTTTGTGTTTGGTTGATCATATTCTTTGCATTGACATTATCTATATGATATACATGTTGAAAGTTGAAGCAAAAGCTGAAGCTATTATCTTCCTTTGTGTTGATACAAACACTTTCATGTTGAGAATTATTGCTGCTGTGAACTAACTATTATGTTAGACTATTATATCTCTAAATGTTTTATAGTATTATTCATGAAAGTTTGCACTTGTGTGATCACTTATGTTTACTCTTTATTTACTTGCTTGCAAACTATAGACCATTGGCTTGGATCACTTCATTCAGATCATGTGCATTACATTGTTATTTGATCAAAGATTGTGTTGGTAGCATGTCACTTCAAAAATTATCTGTTTTTATCGTTTACCTACTCGAGGACGAGCAGGAACTAAGCTTGGGGATGCTTGATACGTCTCAAACGTATCTATAATTTTTGATGTTCCATGCTGTTATTATATCAATTGCTACATGTTTTGGTTACACTTTATATCATTTTTATGCATTTTCTGGGACTAACCTATTAACAAGATGCCACAGTGCCAGTTCCCTGTTTTCTGCTGTTTTTGGTTTCAGAAAATCTATTAAGGAAATATTCTCGGAATTGGACGAAACAAAAGACATCGTCAATAATATCACGAGGAGATCACGGAGTCCAAAGGGGAGTCGGAGCAGACCCACCAGGGGGCCACGCCACACTAGGGCGCGGCCCAGGGTGGGCCCGCGCCCCCCTATGGCGTGGTGGCCCCCCTCGGCCACCGACGCCGCCTCTTCGCCTATATATTCTCCGCGACGCGAAAACCCTATTACGGTCGATCATATTCCACGAAAAGTTCCGTCGCGGCCGTCATCGTCAATCTCAGATCGGAGGAGTTCTGAAGCTCTTCCCGGCACCCTGCCGGAGGGGAGATCATCACCGGAGGGCTCTACATCACCATGCCTGCCTCCGGAGTGATGCGTGAGTAGTCCACCCCTGGACTACGGGTCCATAGCAGTAGCTAGATGGTTGTCTCTCTACCTTGTGCCTCCATGTTTAGATCTTGTGAGCTGCCTAACATGATCAAGATCATCTTATTGTAATGCTAGATGTTGTGTTTGCTGGGATCCGATGAATATTGATACCATGTTTATTCAAGTTGTTTATCTATGTGCTCTTGATCTTGCATGCTCTCCGTTGCTAGTAGATGCTTTGGCCAAGTAGATGCTTGTGACTCCAAGAGGGGGTATTTATGCTCGATAGTGGGTTCAGTCTCTAGATATCTGGATCAGTGACAGAAAGGTCTAAGATGGTAGATGTGCTGTTGCTACTAGGGATAAAACATTGGTGCAGTGTCCAAGGGCACTTGTATTGATTACATTACACACTTTACTTCATGCAATAATCTGTTGTTAGCAACTTAATACTGAAAGGATGCGGATGCTGCCTTGAAGGTGGATTATTTAGGCATAGATGCGGTTGGAATAACGGTCTATGTACTTTGTTGTAATGCCCAACTAGATTTCATAGTAGACATCTTGGCATGTATTGCATTGTTATGCCCTCTCTATTTGTCAATTGCCCAGCTGTAATTTGTTTACCCAACATGCTAGTTATCTGTTCTGAGAGAGACACCACTAGTGAACTGTGGACCCTGGTCCAATTTCCTCATACTGTTTACACAACCTGCTGCAATCATCTGTTTCCTGTTACTTGCTGTTTTTCCTGCTGTTTTCCACACCATACGTTTAACTCTTTGTTTCTGCAAGACCGGAGAGATTGACAACCTCTCTGTTTCGTGTTGGGCAAAGTTCTGGTTTGTGTCTGTGCAGATTCCACGTTGGTGCAAGCTCCCTAGCGCCAGGGGGAGTCAACATCAACAACCTTCCGATAGATCGTCAAGTCCTACTGGATTGATAACCTTGGGTAGATTTCTCAAGGGAAAACTTCTGCTGTCTACATCATAACCTTCCTCTTGGGGTTCACCAACACGTAGCCATCAAGCTGTTTTCTGGCGCTGTTGCCGGGGACTTGGAGGCTATTGGAAAGGGGAGTGTCTCAGTTCCAATCTCTTTACTTTGTTTTTGTCTTGTTTTATTTTTGTTTTGCTTGCTGTTAAAAATCAAAAACCCAAAAAAATTAAATTCCTGCATCTAGTTTATTTCGGTTATGCCTAAAAATTTATATGATATTCTCAAGCTTGCACCTTTGGAAAAATGTCATTTGGATGTTCACTTTGCTGATTCTTCTATGAAGAAACCTTTAGGAAAAGTTGATGATGTTTTGATAATGGTTAATAACAATCTTGTCCCTGTTGATTTTGTGGTTTTGGATATTGAATGCAATCCTTCTTGTCCTATTGTTTTGGGAAGACCTTTTCTGAGAACTGTTGGTGCTGTTATTGATATGAGAGAGGGGAATATAAAATTTCAATTCCCACTCAAGAAAGGTATGGAACACTTCCCTAGGAAGAAGATGAAATACTCACATGATACTAGTGTCAAGACAAATTATGGTTTTGGATTTTCTGGTCTTGACAATACTTGATGCATCTCTTCATGCCTAGCTCAAAGGCATTAAAGAAAAGCACTTCTGGGAGATAACCCATGTTTTTATTTGCTGTTTTATTTTTGTTTTCTTGAGTCAAGGATGCTTGTTTACCTCTGTAGCAACTCCTTTGTATCTTTTATTTGCTGTTTTGTTGTGCCAAGGAGAGTTACTAATGCAAAGTTGGTTTTATTTTCGGGACTGCATTGGGACAGATTGCTGTTCGTCACCGTTTAATTCAGTAGAAAATCAGAAAAAATCGAAAAATGCTGAAACTTTTTGTGCATGTTCCTGATGATGTTACGCAACTTTCATTATTTCAAAAGTTTTCATCTGAGCATCGTAAGTGCCTCGAAAAAATTCGTCATTACAGACTGTTCTGGTTTGACAGATTCTGTCTTTTATTTTGCATTCTCTCTTTTACAAGTTTTTAAGTGGTTTCTTTTCGTGTAAAAGTGCCCACTTGAGCCTAGTAACAGTGGCTAATGTTTAAAATAGTTGGCTTGTGAGTTTTGTCTTTGCTAGAACTTTGAAGTATTATCTTTTAGTGCACTAACCTGCTAATGAGAAAAGCTGTTAAGTTTTGGTGTGAAGGAAGTTTTCAAGTGTTGATAGAGGAGAATGATATTACATGATCAAGAAGAGTGAAGAGCTTAAGCTTGGGGAGGCTTACCTCCCCAGCATATTTCAAGAAGACTCAAGCATCTAAGCTTGGGGATGCCTTCCCCTTCTTCATCTACAAATTATCAGGTCATCTCTAATGGTGCTATATTTTTATTGCTTCATGCTAGTGTACTCTTCCTTGGAGCGTCAGTGTGTTTTTGTTTTCAGTTTGTTTTGTTTTGTTTGCTGTGCTATACTTGTTGGATCCTAGTATTCATGTTTGGGAGAGAGACACGCTCCACTTTTTCATTAGAATACTCTTGTGCTTCACTTATACTTGTTGAGTATTCCTGTCTAGTTGCTGTTATTGCTGTTAGCTCTCAGTTTTTCATGTATCTCTTGTTAGAGCTTTCAGTTTCTTTTGAAGAAAGTACTCTCTTGCTTCACTTATATCTGTTTGGAGAGTTGTCAAATAAGTTGATTGGTGTTTGGTTGGACCAGAAAAATGCTATGCATGTGGTAGTGGTATAAAATGCTTACATGAATCTTTTTAGATCGTTGTCTTGAGTAATTTGATGCTTGCCAATTGTTTTGAGCTGTCAAGTAATTAATGTTTAAGCTTGTGCATCATGTAAGTAATGGCTATTAATGAAGAACTACTATAAGGATTTTCTGCTATAATAATCTGTTGCATAATTGGAAGTCCATAGTAGTCTAGATAATTTTTGGATGAAGGCTATGTGTTAACAAGGAAGACAGTGGGAGTCTATGGTTCGTCAAACCTTGTGTTTTATGTACACTCTTGCTATTCCAGTTGATAATGATGTTTGCTTATAATAACCTTGCTAGCCTAAACTCTGTACTAAGAGGGAATGCTTCTTGTACATCCAAAACCTTGAGCCAAATCCATGCCACCTGTGTCCACCATACCTACCTATTATGTGGTGTTTTCACCATTCCAAGTAAATTTCTTCATGTGCTATCTACTAACTACTCAAAACTGTTACATTTCCTTTTTGTGTCACTACTTGAAAAGCTCATAAGGACGTAGTAGTGAGATTTGTCATCTTCCATGCTAATTAATTTACAAGGATTGGCAGCTTCATCTGCTTCTCCACCTTTTATTTTGCATTAAAGAGCTGGTTAGTCCACCCTATAAATAAATAAATAGACACTCCTCCATGGTGAATGTTGGTGGGCACCCGAGGATTCGGTTAGCCATGGTTTGTGGAAAGTAAATGGTTGGGAGGAGTGTCACCAATAAGTGCTTGTTACAAGTGCAGTCCTAAAAACTCTCGGAACCGCTCTAAAAGTTAGTTAGCCATGGAAGATGACAAGTACCTGCTATTTGATTTGTTGACACCTGTATACACCATTACCTTACAAAACAATATTTTATGCTCTCTATATGCCTTCGGGAACTACAGCTCTAGCACATGATGTTAATCCCTGCTTCCCTCTGCGAAGGGCCATTCTTTTACTTTTATGTTGAGTCAGTTTTCCCACTTCTTTCTGTCTACTTAAGCAAACATCATTGTCAACTCCAGTATAACAGTTTTTACATAACTTTGTGTTTGGTTGATCATATTCTTTGCATTGACATTATCTATATGATATACATGTTGAAAGTTGAAGCAAAGCTGAAGCTATTATCTTCCTTTGTGTTGATACAAACACTTTCATGTTGAGAATTATTGCTGCTGTGAACTAACTATTATGTTAGACTATTATATCTCTAAATGTTTTATAGTATTATTCATGAAAGTTTGCACTTGTGTGATCACTTATGTTTACTCTTTATTTACTTGCTTGCAAACTATAGACCATTGGCTTGGATCACTTCATTCAGATCATGTGCATTACATTGTTATTTGATCAAAGATTGTGTTGGTAGCATGTCACTTCAAAAATTATCTGTTTTTATCGTTTACCTACTCGAGGACGAGCAGGAACTAAGCTTGGGGATGCTTGATACGTCTCAAACGTATCTATAATTTTTGATGTTCCATGCTGTTATTATATCAATTGCTACATGTTTTGGTTACACTTTATATCATTTTTATGCATTTTCTGGGACTAACCTATTAACAAGATGCCACAGTGCCAGTTCCCTGTTTTCTGCTGTTTTTGGTTTCAGAAAATCTATTAAGGAAATATTCTCGGAATTGGACGAAACAAAAGACATCGTCAATAATATCACGAGGAGATCACGGAGTCCAAAGGGGAGTCGGAGCAGACCCACCAGGGGGCCACGCCACACTAGGGCGCGGCCCAGGGTGGGCCCGCGCCCCCCTATGGCGTGGTGGCCCCCCTCGGCCACCGACGCCGCCTCTTCGCCTATATATTCTCCGCGACGCGAAAACCCTATTACGGTCGATCATATTCCACGAAAAGTTCCGTCGCGGCCGTCATCGTCAATCTCAGATCGGAGGAGTTCTGAAGCTCTTCCCGGCACCCTGCCGGAGGGGAGATCATCACCGGAGGGCTCTACATCACCATGCCTGCCTCCGGAGTGATGCGTGAGTAGTCCACCCCTGGACTACGGGTCCATAGCAGTAGCTAGATGGTTGTCTCTCTACCTTGTGCCTCCATGTTTAGATCTTGTGAGCTGCCTAACATGATCAAGATCATCTTATTGTAATGCTAGATGTTGTGTTTGCTGGGATCCGATGAATATTGATACCATGTTTATTCAAGTTGTTTATCTATGTGCTCTTGATCTTGCATGCTCTCCGTTGCTAGTAGATGCTTTGGCCAAGTAGATGCTTGTGACTCCAAGAGGGGGTATTTATGCTCGATAGTGGGTTCAGTCTCTAGATATCTGGATCAGTGACAGAAAGGTCTAAGATGGTAGATGTGCTGTTGCTACTAGGGATAAAACGTTGGTGCAAGCTCCCTAGCGCCAGGGGGAGTCAACATCAACAACCTTCCGATAGATCGTCAAGTCCTACTGGATTGATAACCTTGGATAGATTTCTTAAGGGAAAACTTCTGCTGTCTACATCATAACCTTCCTCTTGGGGTTCACCAACATGTAGCCATCAGCACCCATCCAATTATCACACAAAGTAGACCATATTTGTGTACAATCCAGCAATATTAGGAATTTTCTCAGTTTTTATCTAATTTCGCATATTTAAATAACTTTATGCCTATTTTTCGAAAGTAATTGAATTTTGAACTACAAGTGTGTGATAGTTTGCTCTGAAATTTTAACAAAATTCATTTTAAGATACACCAGTAGTTGTTATATCACATAATCGTTGATAGTTTTGAAAAATGCAACCCCTTTTAATGAATTGGCACGGTGGTCATTTTGACCTTTTTTTCATCAAAATAAAAGAAAGTGAAAAATAGTAAAAGAAATGAAATCCTTTGGCATGGTGTACCTTTATGTGTACTAGTTGCTAGGATAAATGATAAACTTGAGTTTTGACAAAATTTACAAAAAACTTCTTCACAAAAAGGTCAATCATCTATAAACATGTATAAGTTTCGAGTCAAATGACCAAGTTATGATCAACCCCGTGCCATAGTTTGTGATAATGTGCCCATATTTGACACATAGGTGTGTCTTTGTATAGCAAACATTGTTGCCAAAAACAATTTTTAAAATATTATTATAAATATCATTTTTCATTTTTTAATTGTAAAAAATAACTTTTTTATTACGCAAGTACCAAAAACATGTTGCAAAAAGTCATATACTGATAAAAAAAAGATGATATGGATGTTATATTTGGATTCCTCTCATTTTCTAATCGATTTAGACATTTTATTTGTTAAATTTCGATTTACGGATTTAAAGATATGAATTTTTCCATATTAGATGAAAAAAAAGGAAAAAACATAACTATGCCGACGGTTTAGGTTTTCAAAATTATTTTTTCCAAAATTTTATTTAAAAAAAAATATTACAGTCGGCACAGGTTTCTAAAATTATTTTTTCCAAAAAAAAATTTAATTTTTTTTTCATATTAGATGAAAAATAGGAAAAAAAAACATAGCTGTGCCGGCACAGCCTTGCGTCAAATCTATGCCGACGGCTTTACCTATGCCGACGGCTCCAACCTATGCCAACGGTTTTTTGTCGAGGCCGTCGGCACAGGGTCCGACGAGGCTGTCCCATGTTCGACTGCCCAGATTAAAGTTCTCCGTCGCCTGCCTCCAGAACGAATCTTCAGGTCGCCACCTCTCACCAAATCGCAGCTCCACCGCCTGCCGCCGAGTGCTGCTCAAAGAGTGGCTCTCCCTGCCAGGCGTTGCCGTTCTGCTGTCCCACTGCTGGTCGTCCGCCGCCGGTCCTTCAGGACTCCGCCGGCTGCTTGACAGCCCTCTAGCCACCTGACGCTGGCCGCTGGCCTCTATGCATGACTACCATCACCGTCCGCCGTAGGCTGCACAGACCACAGAACCACGCCGGCTCGCAGCTCCCTCCAGGTCGTTTTTGTTCTGCTAGTGCGGCTGCTCGCCGGACCCCGACGACACTCCAGGACCACGCGGGATGTACTTGCGGTGGACGACGGTGCACGGTGCGCCCGTCTTCTCAATGGCTCCGAGCTGACGGTGCTTCCGTGCCTTGCAGGTGGTGCTGCTCTGCGCTCACGTACGCAGCCAGAAACAGACCAACAATAGAGGCCAAAACGCTTTGGAAAATGGCGAAGACCTGCCGGCCATCGGGCGTCTGACGGAATATACTCGATTGCTCCTTGGAGAATACTCCTGGCTTGGCCGTGGCATGCAGACGCAGGGGCTAGGTAGCAGCAGTAGTGCAGCCATGTCTAATCTACAGGTTTCAAGATGGACATCTGCAAGAACATGTCTAATCCGATTCTCTACCGAAATGTCTAATCTAATAGAGCTTAATTTGCAGTTAGTGAGTTGTCGAGTTCGTCCCTTCAACAATAACTCACTTAAATAGTCATTGTAAATACTATTGAGTATAACTTGTTTAGTTATTAGGTTATTGAAAAATTATTTTTGGTGGTATGGTTTGACAATTTATTTATGCATGTGTCTATCCCATTAATTTATTTCCGTTCTGAATCTGTTCCGTTTCCGTTTCCTAATCTGTGACCATATATATCCGACTCTAAATCCGCATCGGGTCATTATATGAAAAAATATCGTAAAACATATGGTAGAGACAAAATCCAATATGATCCGTTTACATCCCTACGTAGATGGGCTGGTTAGTGAGGAGGGTCGTCGCCATGGAGATAGCTTGCAGGGTATAAAATGAGAAGATATAGCGTAGGAAGGTCCTAACAGTGGGTCCCATGTTAGGTGTAGCGTGGCCAAATCGAGTATCAATGCTATTTGAATGTAACCAACGCAATTGTGGTGTTTTTTAAATTACTGAATACCGATGAATTTGAAACTTTGCACGCAATTGTGATGTTACTTTGGAATTTTTTCCGGGGCTCGCTCCACTGCCGGAAACAGAGGGGAGCGCTCCTGGTTATGTTTCCACGGTCGTAAGGGTACCCCGGTGAGTAGGTTGAACCATGGATTAGCACATATCTTACCATCAACTAGTTTGCAGGCAGTACCGAGAGGAGTTTCTTGGAGTATTTCTTCACTCATAAGCTGACGGACAAAAGTGACAGTGTACATCCCCGGTGTCGTTTTTCTGGAACTGCTGACAGGGATACAGCCTATTTTTCATGGGGAAAATCTAGTCAAAGATAACATCCACATTTCAGAATTCAGATTGATGAAAGAGGGGATGTAGTCTACTGTAGTGATTTTGTGGTGAGAATCATTCATTGCTAGCAAGGAGAAACTGAATTGTGACCATACATTTGCCGGTCGTGGCGGCGAAAATCAGTCCGGGATTATACTGTCGGTGGTGGAGATGCGGATGGGGTCGTGCCCGGCGGAGTGCGTGGAGAGGTTCACCGCGCCGGGGCTCTGGTGCTGCCGTGACGAGACGGACGCGAGGCCAAACATGGTGGAGGTGGTGAGGGAGCTGGAGACGATATGGCAGATGACGCCGGAGACGGACGGAGTGCCGTCGGAGTCTGTGGCCATGAACCCTAGCCACACCACCACCCGCAGAAGCACTGCGACGTCGTCTAGGTCGAGGATGGTCTCCGGCGGGAACGACCAGTACATGTCGCCGTCCGATGTCTCCGGCAGCAACCTGCTGAGCGGCGTTGTGCCCAGCATCCACCCTCGCTGAGTTAAACTAGTAGCTGCTGACCGGTTTATGTTTTGTCAGAAATTTGTGAGCGCGTGTCTGCGTGTGTCGTATGTGTGTTTAGATGTGAAATTTGTGGTTGTTCGCGTTTCGTTCCATTGTAAATAAGGATTTATCTTGAGAACAGTGATGCTGGCGATGCATTAGGAATGACAAGTTTTGAACGCGAAGGACGACTGATGTTTTTTCAAACTACCCAAATGGACTATAAACATACTGGCAATACATCAATTCTAGGATAAAAAAACATTGTTTGTTTGGCTGGAAAACAGTTTTAGTATGAATATACGTACAATGAACAAAGACTCAAACGCCCGACCTTATCCCCTCCCTGCTACAGTTGAGAGAGGCGGAGAGGAGGCGACCCGCGTGTTCCTGCTTCTCGCCGGCGAGATCGCCGCTCCCCTCCACCTCCGGTCGCCGGTTCGGCACCGCGAGGTGGGGGGAGCTCCGGTTCTTGGCCGTGCGTGTAGATAGGTAGTAGATAGGTAGGTGTGAGTTCCTGCCGGCGATGTTGAAGACGGAGGCGATGTCGTCGGTGTGTAGGGCGTGGTCCTTCCCCTCCGCTCCCCGTTCCGGCCGTCGTGCCGGGGAGGTCGTGAAGGCTCTGGGTCGGGTGCTCTCTTCCTCTTCCGTTTCTCCGGCCGTCCGTGGTGGAGAGGGAGAAGGCGGTGGTTGCGGGCGTCCCGTTTTTGGTGGTGGTGCGGTTGGCGGTCTTCTTCTTCGCAGTTTCTGCTCCGGCCGGCCGTGGCGGCGAGGGAGCTTCTGTGCGGAGGTGGGTGTTGATGGTGGTGGTTCTAGGTGTTCCGGTGGCGGCTGGGAGATGGGTGGTGGCGGGAGGATGGCGCTTCGGCCGAGCTCGTTCATCGGGGCTAGATTCCGTCGCGTGCGACGGATGGTTTCTGCGGTCTGCTACATGGTGCTGGCGTCTTCTTCCTCGCGGGCGGCGGTACGGCGACTCCGGCAATGCCTAGAAGCTTGGGGTGCGGCGGTGGTGGATCCGATTGTTCTTCTTCCTGTTGGTCTGGGGTGGTTTTTGCACTTTGCAGGGGTCTTTTTCTGTTTTTCTGTTTTATCTGGACCTTTTTGTAAAGTGTATGAACTGTCTTATTATATGTATCGGATCCTTTCCTCAAAAAAAAAAAAAATGAACAAAGACTCAAACTAAATCCGGGGTCAAGTCTCCGTTGTCCGTTGGCGAGACCCGTGGGACACGTACGTTGTACGTATATATGCTGCTGCCCGTGTTATCTACCGCTGCTACCGTGCGCTGACACAGAAGGAACATACATGCATGGCGAGAGCCAGAAAGTTGAGAGATTCAGACGCCAAATTTGTATTGGAACACAGGTAACATCTCCGGTGGCGGTGGTGGATGGAGTGCTATCAGTTCCACTTATCTCAATGGCGTTATAGTTTAGCAGCACGTACTATTGATTTAGTTGGCCGTTCAATATACTTTTGACGGGTTAAGTGTGACAAGTAAGTAGCACAAAGTTTATAGAGATTTCTAATTTTGAGCGTGAGAACTCAGTAGTACGTACTTTTTTTTTTGAAACGGAGGCAAAATATTTGTCTCATCCATTAAATAAGAAGGAGAGAGTTGCCCAATTTATTTACGAAAAATTGGGTAAAAACCGTTACAAACTTAGTCACAAAAGCAACCAAGACACCACCCAACACACAAGTGGACTACTCCCAAGATAGACCACACAACCCACACAAACACGCTCAAACAAGTGCACGTACTTTTGACTAGTCAATAAGTGTGAAGTCGTAGCACGTACTTTTGGGATATTACCTAGATGTTTCGTCCTAGCTTAATGGGTGTGACCATTCAGTAGCACGCACTTTTGACTAGTCAATGGGTGTGATAAGTCAGTATCACGTACTTTTGGGAGATTCCCAGGGTGTCCCACCTAACTCAATGAGTGTGACAATTCAGTATCACGTACTTTTGACTAGTCAATGTGCGTGACAAGTCAATAGCACGATACTTGGAGATTACCTAGGTGTCCCCGCTAACTCATGTCAATTCAGTAGCATGTACTTTAGGTCATAACATAGTAGAACAAAACTTATTGCACCCAATTCAACGTTGAGACAAGTTGGTAGAACAAACTTTATGTGTCATAACTTACTAGGTCATAATTTACTAGACCAAAGGTTAGTGCGCATGAGACACTACAAGTTATAGCGCCGTTTAAATCACTGAACATGTATAAAAGTAAATTTATATGAGAAGTCAATATTCTTTGCACAATCACACATTACAATCTTTGACTCCAAATTCTCTCCCATTTTATCAAAACAATTAGTAGTGTGATGTTAATTTTTTCTGGTATGTGTTGCTCTTTGTTTGTCTACATTTAAAAAATATACACTTAGTGTATCGGTGAAATCGTGATTTCGTCGGCTCCATTACATCTAACTAGTTCAATATTGCTCGATGTTCTTAAGAAATTATTTTTCTCTTAAATCTACATAATTGTGGACATATCACGCTAGATTAATAAGCTAGTTCAATTTTTGGCTGTCTGCTTGACGCTTGACGACGACACGAAAACGCGTTAATGAGTCCACTGTTCCACTCTTCTCCGGTCCAGCTCCATCGTTCTTCTTCCCCCGCTCGCCGTCCGTGCACTGCGCCTCTTTTCCAGTCGCACTCCTAGCTAGCTGATGCATACATATGCATGCGTGTCAGGTTTCTGCAGATCCACATGATCAGGATAACATCGCGGCTATCTCTAGCACCGTGCGAGGAAGACCGACGCCGGAGCCGGGTGCCTGGTGCGTCGGCCATCAATCTTGTTAGTTCCGACAACAAGAGCACTTGGATAAATGGCTCGCCGAGTTGGATAGCGATTACTTATTTTTATGTAATTTAGTTTAGATTTCGTTTGAAGTTATGTAAATTCACGTGTGTTTAAATTTGCATGAATGCGTGTTCAATATTTTAAAGAGGTTAAGTTTAAGAAATCAACTAGAAATAATTGTTTTACAATGAGAAATTCATTAGTTAAAAGATAAGGGCAATAAGGGACTATTTGAGCGGTCCGATAAGATGCAGAGATGCGAGATACCATCAGGTACCAATACTTTATCATAAATTAGGTACCAAGATCTACCGTGAATCGAAATAGGATATTATCGATATTAACTTTGACCTCCAATAGACAAGTCAACTATCCTATCTCGTTTCGCTGAAGGCAGAGAGAACCCTCCTCTCGCCCCCGCGAGGCGACGGGAGGGGGAAACCCTAGCCGCCGCCTTCCCACACCTCCCCACCTCTCCCTCCTCCTCCCCCGCCGCCCTAGGGTACAGCTGGGCAAAGCCTGGTTGTCGCCGGCGGCAGGGGAGGCCTCCTCGTCCCCTCGCCCGAAGGATCGGCGCGGGCCGTCTTCTCCGAGCCGGGGCGTGGTGCGGCCGGGCTCCATGGCGTGGTAGCTTCTCCGGCGCGTCCGCCGCGTCTGGAGCAGCTGCGGTGCGGCGGATCGGCGTGGGGGTCTGCGCTTTGGAGGGGCGCCGGCTTCGTGTCCGATCTCTGGGCGGCAAGGAGGTGGATGGCGCGTGCTGTACTCGGGTCGCTTCGGCGGCGGCGATTTGCGGCTGCATCAAGTTCTATCAGCCGGGTATGATTTGTGTTGCTGCCGGTGAAAGCCATGATTGATGATGATGGCGTCATTTTGCTTGTTGAAGCCATCGTTTTGCATCCCCCATTTCCGTGCTCGGGTGCTCTAGGGGAAACCCTAGATCCGGGATTACCGGATCGGACGTTGGCGACACTTTGGTGTCGTTTCCCTCCAGGGGGCATCGTCTTCGGAGCACTATCTGACAGGAGTGGTTTGGAGGTGGAGCGGCGTTGCTCCTATCGCATTAACGATGACCAATTTCGGCGGCATGGTGCAGCGGAGATTCGGATTCGGTCGCGTGACGGTGGACGCGCGCAGGGTGGGGGCGCTGTTTGACGCCATGGCGGCGTCCACGGCAGGTCTGGCGAGAGTCTTCGCCTCAGTCTACACGCTGGATGGGTCGGTGGAAGATGGCGGAGGCGACTTCCGGTGCGTGCGCACAAGGCGCTGTCTCTGGAGTTGGCCAGGGAGCCGGCGATGGCAGTGGCCGGGGCATGAGGCCCCGTTGATTACTCAATCGTTTGTGTTAGTTATGGTGATATCATTGTTTAGTGGCTTTGGCATGTATGATCGTGGTTTGTAAGGCTCTTTGTCAGTCTATGTTGAATAAATGAAATAAACGCCGTATGCATCTCTTCGATGCAGAGGCTGGGCTCCCCTTTTCTAAAAAAACTTTGACCTCCAATGAGTTCAATTAACCTACGCTCGAATCACTTAAAAAATAAAAACGTTTGTTGATTGCATCCAAATGGTCCCGGCGAAAGGAATCAGTCTCTACAGTGCGACGCATGCCGGTCCGCTGGCATTTCTTTTTTATCCACTCTTTCTATGGCACCAGCGGTTAGTGTAGGCGGCCGAGAACTCATAGGAGGAAACCCTGCAGGAGGCCGGAGCACTAGCCACGCCCGTGGCACCCGGTGGTTTGGGCATAAGTCGTTACACCACGCCATACATTTTGAGGCACTTTGTTTGGGGCATTTTTTAAAGTGCCTCAAAAGATTTCAATTAGGGGCACTTTACTAAAATGACTAAATAGGTATGACTTTTTGGGACACTTCACCAAAGTGCTTCTAAATGTCATATCTATTGGGGCATTTTGATAAAGTGCCCATAAATGTCATACCTATTGGGGCATTTTAGCAAAGTGCACCTAAATGTCATACCTATTGGCGCACGTTGGCAAAGTACTCCTAAATGTCATATCTCCACTAATATAAAAGACCCAGACTGTCAGATTCGGAGGATCTGAACCGTCCACACAGCTAGATCCAACGGCCCACATCCCGTCAATGATGTATGTTGTGCTTTTGTGTTTAACGGAAAAAAAACGTCAGCAACCGGTCCACGCCGACGACCACGTTCCCCACCCCACGACCGCCACTCTCCTCCTTTCACCGCGCCGAAGGACTCACCGCCCCGCCGGACTCTCCTCTCACCGCGCCGATGGCCGCCTACCTCACCGCACCGACAGACTTCCCTCTCCACCGCGCAGCCGGCCAGCTCAGCCGCGCCGCCGGCCACTCCTCTCACTGCGCCGCCGACCCTGTCGCCACCAACGCTCTCCCGCCGCAGCATGTACGCCATCAAGCGAGGTCACCGCAGCCTGCACACCAAAACTCCAACGCTCCCCGCGGCCGATGGAATCGTCCTCTGTCGCCCTTCCTCGGCCGTCGCCCTCCCAAGACCGCTTGGCCCTGCACTCCTCTCCATGTCGACGAATCCAATCCCATCTCCCATTTTCCCCCCAACCATCCGGTGCACAACGCCGGGACACCGCCGCCGATCTGCACACGACGCCCTGCCCGCAGCAATGCCCTACCCGACGCGAGGGCGCCTCGCCGCCCTGTCATACGCAAGCACGTCGCATCTGCACTGCTCTACGCGAGGGCCCCGCCGCCGTACTGCCCGACGTGGGCGACGCCGCCGTATGCACTGCCCGACGAGGGCGACGCCGCCGTCTGCACCCGGCCGTATGTCTACGCACTCCCGTCCCTGCACCCAGCTCGACGGCGTGCTGCTGCTCCAATGCTTCTGGATTCCGTGCAAAAAAAATCAACGTATCTGCATTTCAAGGTTCAACAGTCAACATGGATTTGTATCTTCAGCACAGTCCTGCAATCGATGGCCAGAGCAAGGTAGATGATTTTCTAATCCGTGTTTGTTCACGATTAGTCTGCCCAAATGCATATTCTTAGATTTTATATAGATGGTACCATTTTGTTTTTGTCCCTTACTCTTTCATGACAACGCTTTCTTCAAACAAGGCATCTATAGGCAAACATTTGTATTTTACCTTATTTT
Source organism: Poa pratensis (assembly GCA_947311845.1). Lineage (NCBI taxonomy): Eukaryota > Viridiplantae > Streptophyta > Magnoliopsida > Poales > Poaceae > Poa > Poa pratensis. Next base: position 7,579,858 of record CAMZMU010000055.1, on the reverse strand, counting down.
GGTTGTGCCATGAGCTTTGATGATGTGTGTCTTATCTTTGGGTTTTTTCAGCAGGAGAGCAACATGTCTGAGGCCAAGATGCCTGATGAACGAAAGATCTCGTCAGACGAAGCGCGTGAAGAGGTAGCTTTAGAGGATGGAAGGAGAGTAAAATATTGCAAGTTTATTGTTGTAGCACTGATTGTTAGTTTAGTCAACAATAAGGTCTGCTGAGCAATTACTTCCCCATGGCAGTTTTTGTTATCCAATGTACAATTCATCATTGAGCAATGTATATAAATTTCTGTCATATGTGAATCCTGATATAAAATATGTGATTGTTGTTTAAAATATACAATAACAATGAATTAGGGTTAGTTTCTTGAAGTGCCCTTAATATTTGGGGCAATTTGAGATAGTGCCCCAAAATGTATTTGGGGCAGTTCCTCAAAGTGCCCCAAAATGTATTTGGGGCATTTTAAGAAAGTGCCAAAGTGCTACTAATAGATACATTTTGGGGCACTTTTTGTGGCACATTTGAAAGTGCCCCAATATCCTTTACCGCCATGAGCATTCGTTGCACTTATAGAAAATGCCCCAAAATCTATTTGAGGCACAAAATTGACATTTTGGAGCACTTTGAAGTGCCCCAAAAGCTCAACCGTGATGTAGTGAGTGTGGGAAAAGGAAACTCGTCAGAGCAAGATCTGGATGCTGAGCCACGGGTAGGAAGCTACGCGAGCAAGATCGCAAGCGGAAACTTTTCCTACTCGTAGAACCCAAGGATCGGGCAGAGGAGATAGGCCACATTTTTTACCACTAAACGCGCGGTTGCGGAAGGTTGATGGCGCGGCTCGCTCGGGGCAGATAAAAATGCAGCCTTGGTGTCCCCGGTCCGGCTCCTAGCGTTCTAGTGTCGGCATGTTGACGGTGAGCTCATCAGCGCCACAAGTATAGCGCCTTACACATGTACAAGGCGAAGCGACGCCTCTGAGCTACTAAGCTCTGGGCGATGTCTTGGGACGGGAAGGTGGAGTCTGTCAAGTGGATGTGGCACCGCAAATATGGTCTTGCTTCCACTCGAAGTGTTGGTCTAGTCTGGCCGCCATCCCACCTACTCTTATATAGGGAGTGGGTGAGGGAACCCTGAGTTGTGTCCCTCTACTCCAAGATTCTAACCATGTTGTCGACTCAGGTCCAACCTTTGTTGGCATGTTCAAGTCCGATCTTACCTGCCTTGCTTCGCTCTTATGGTAAGCCATACCAAGTTCGGGTCGTACTTGCACTTGATCAGTCAGCAGCGGCTTCCATCAAAACATACCGACTCCCGCATAACTATAAGGAAAGCTTTCCCAATGTGACTGAAGTGCAAATCCGTTTGCCTAGTAGTCATCCCATGTGGATTAACCTTCTCTCATGGCTTCATGATATGCGACTCGACTCACTTAACACATTAGTCGTATCGGCTCGAACATCACATGTCCAAATGGCGCAAGGCCATGCTTTCCGAGTCGTATCACACAAGAGGGTCCAGAGAAAATCTCTTCGAATTGGTGGGGCAAATTTCGTCTTAGCGAACCACCTCACGCATCTTGGTTCATAGACAATCCAGACACCTTTTTATGGCTACCAGTTACGAACAACTTTTATCGAGCTTAAAGTCGGCTGATCCGCAACTCAGCGGGTCTAAATGAAAGTTAATATCATCAGGGATGTTCTCAGTTTAATCTTTCTGTGTCTATTTATGAATGACCATACCAGATTTCTCCGCAAATATTTATGTAAACTTAAAGATACCTTTGAAGATTAAGATTTTCCTATGGTTTCTTAATCGGCATGTTCTTTAAAAAAAAAGATTACATGGCTAAGAAACGGTGGATGGGATGTAAAAGAATGTGTTTTTTGTGATACAGAAGTGTTTGTAAAACACTTGTTTATTTCTTATCTTTTTGCTATAAATAATTTAGAGGTTAATACACTTCAGTTTTAATATTTCTTCCTCTACCAGCGTTACAAATATGTTTAGGAAAGGTTAAATGGGATTAAAAAGAGTACTAAGTAAATAATACGTATAGGCGTTTTTGCTAATCTTTGAGAAATTCGGAATTACCGTAATGATGTTGTTTTTAACAAGATTGAGTTGCTCATTATTTACAGTTTATCTAGGCTACTTACTGGATCCATGTATGATCATTCCTCCTCTCCGCAGCCCAACAAGAACTTACGGATTCCAAATGTTCTGAGCTGGTGGCGGTCGTTAGGACTATTTTTAGCCGGTCTGGATGACCGCATTTTAAAAGACTAGATGTTTAGGACTTCTGTCTTTTTATAGGTGGTTTTTATCTTCACCTTAGCTGATCCTTGAATTGGATAAAAAAGATAAGATCCTACTTTCCCTGCCCCATGGTACCTCGGCCCACCACTTGGATCGGACGTTGTAGTACTGGGAGGTAGTACATTCCAAGCACTGTGGAATCAGGTGCCGCGTGGCCTTTGGCTGTCTGCTTGATGCTTGACGACGACAGGAGAACACGTTTACGAGTCCACTATTCTACTCTTCTCCGGTCCACTATTCCACTTTTTCGCATGCTTGTAATTTCGGTGATGTTGCACCCATCTTTTATCAAAAATACCGTGGACCTTCTCCTCGTAGGAAATCATTGTTCCACTTTCTCCCGTCTTCTTCCCCCACATTTGATCCGTAGTGTTGTACAGGAATCGTAGGAAAAAATGTCGTACGCACTATATAGAAACATTCCGAAAAATGGAGCGAAAAAATACGTACGCGAAAACCCTTGATCCCGCACCGTTTGTAATACCGTCGTATCAATTTCGCCGTACGCGCGTGTGGTGTCTTATCGGCTGGCGTCGTTCTTCGTTTTATCGCCGTACGTGCGTATGCATGGGCGGAGCGTCGTGGAGGCGAAACAGGGCCACGACCCCCCTTCCAAAGTGCGAATTTCTATTTACTACGAATGCTCAACACACATCGCACAGTCCATCAACATATCCTAACCAAGATTCTCTCTTTTTTGCTCAGTTGGACCATACAGAGCGATCGGTAGCTGCTGCCCCTCCCCTGCCTGGCACTACATGCAGCACCGCTGCACTAGTCCTCCAGGCTGCAGCGCCCTGCCCCTACCAGGTTAGGGTTCTGATTATTTTATAAGGATGGACATGTACTTGATGCCCCTGCCAAGGTTAGGCAATTCAGAATTTTGAATGCATTGATGAAATTTTTAATGAGGAGGAAGAAGAAGAACAACAGCTAAACGGACCTGTAAAATTCAATTTATTCGAAAAAGGTACGAAGATATTATTTCTGGTGTGAAAGCTAAAAGCTAAAAGGACCGAAAAGCATTTCTCTAAGTTGTTATTGGTCATACTCAGTTGTATTCTGGCAATTAGCAAAAAAAAAAAAACTTTGGAACATCAAATTATATATCTGCTATTTTTGCATGAAACAGAAAATATCTCATCATGGTACTGCCATCCAATTATCCATTGTATTTGTTTTATCACATGGCCTTTTTTTGTATTTTTTATGAAATTTGCCCCCTCTTATGTTTTGTCCACGCTCCGCCACTGCGCGTATGTACGTATAAAGTGGACAGAGTGTTCCTGCTACAGCTTGCATGCGTTCGTCCAAGAAGACCCGGGGCGACTCTGTCTCTATTTATGCTTCCACTCTTCTCCAGCTATCTCCACCGTGCTTCTTCTTCCTCCGCTCGCCGGCCGCGCCCTAGCTTCCACTCGCACTCCTCGATCGACAGGACTCGATCGGAGCACGTCGCGGCCAGCGCGGCGCCGCTCCTCTCCACTGCAGGCCAGGTACGTAATCTACCCTACTGAGATACTCCCCAGGCCGGCTGCGATTTGGGACGGAACGCACGAGAGACGCCGGCGTTGACTAGCTGGAGACGGCGATTGCAATCAACCGAGACGCGCCCTAGCGGCACCAGCGCTAGCAAGCTGATGCATGCATGCTTGAGCGTTGGGTTTCTGCACAGATCCACATGATGTATGTCCATCAGGGCATCGTCTGCTACCTCTAGCACCGTGTTTTAGCTCGTCTGTTCATTATTTGCTGAGTTTTTTTTTTTGAGAGAGAAATTATTTACGAAAAACCCGGAGAGGCAAAAGCAAAAGAAGACGAGGACAAAGAAACTAGGTGGTCGCACTTTCATGCATAGTTGCATAGCTAGTCCTTTAACATTGGGGATGGAGTGCGGAACGTCCTGTCGAACCGGAAACACGAATCATGCCTATGTGCAACGAAGCTGAATTCATATGTTACAGTCAATCTTATCTCCACACCGCACTGCTGTATCCTCATGTTATCTGGCCCTTCTAATAATTTCAAGGCAAAACATGTTGGTGAGATGATTAATTGTGCATTATCAGCATTATGTATTCTTAATGATGCCCATGTTTATCATAGTGCAAATACATATACCTAAGCTTTACCATCATACCATTTAATATGTGCGTATTATCGAATGAATGCAGATTGCAGAACACGGATTTTAGCTAGCCGTGCACTCAGTTTTCTACATTAACTGAACAGGTGGTAGCTGCTCACTGAGCCAAGCATACAATGGAGCCAGTGGACGAAGCTGAGATTTGGGCACCTATACTGGCTAACCCTCTTGATTCACCCCCACCTTCTCATACAATTCCTCTTCTAAGCGAGGTAATAAGCTATATAAAAAATATATACCTCCATTTTCCTTCCTTGATCAGCTCTCCCTCCTAACATATACTACTAGACACACCATGCATTCACAAACCGCTGTGTTAGGCTCGTTCCCTATTGGTTTTTCTAAAAAAACATACGTGAAAACAGAACTGCAGGCACCACACTCCTATAAACCATCCAACCATCTGCACAATCACCATTAGAAATAAAATGAACTGATACTTTATTTGTATTCAACAGGTGGAAGACTACTTCAACTATGTGTACAACAATTATGGCATGGAAATTGACAACTTTATAGAAAAGCCCCAAGATAAGCCATGGCGAGACCAATACTTGGGAGGTAATATGTCAATTATTCGATCTTATATATTCTGAAACTTTCTATTACACATGTGATTTCTTTTGTCTATTTCCAAGCTAACGTATGAATGTGTTGTGTTTTAGTGTTCATTCCTAAGGAAAATTGGAGTCGTGGCCCAAGATCTATTCGCAAGAGGAAGATATTACCATCGGTATGAATGAATTTAGTTCCCTAGAGATTTGCTCTACTGCCATTATAAACCACCAAAAATAACCAACGAAAGATGTTTCATGTGTAACATTGTATTTGTAGTAAGAATCGGTATTGCTTCATGTTTAAAAATTTGGGTGTCTATTTTGTTTTGTCAAAGACTATAAAACATATGGGCGTAGTGCTAGATTTTGTAAATCTTGTCCGTGCATATTATATCCATCATTCATTGATAGGAAAAAGGGATCCATAACTTCATATGTTCTACAGAACCCGCCATACTTAAGCAATATGCCTTCCGAAAGACGAGGCAAAAGATTCCAAAATAGGAAAACTAATAAAAAATGGAAACAAGAAGATGTGAAGAAACTAGTTAAAGGTGTCAAGACATATGGTGTTGGGAAATGGAAAGAGGTGAAGCTTCTCTACTTCTCGGCATCACGAGAACCGGCACATCTCAAGGTATATAATAGTTGCTAAAAAAATAGAGGTTATTGGCAAATATTAAAGTTGTTTTGTCTTCTCGATGAATTATTGTAAAGTTGACTGGAACTATTAACTCATATAACATGTTGTTCCATGCTGCAGGATAAGTGGAGAAATCTATTGAGAGCTTGTGGGGTCCCGTGCAACTCCAAAAGGAAGGTTGTATTTGCTCTTATTTCCTATACAGCTAACACTTTGATCAATTTCATTAGATCTGATTATTGTAAATTTGTTTAACTTGATTCAGGAAAAGGCACAAAAGAGGATGTACCGGCCCCTAGATTCAGCCCTTATCAAAGAAATCCAAGAGTTGGCTACAAGTACAAAAAACAAAGAAAGCCCTAGGGAGACAACAAGTAGGAGTGGCAACTAAGGGTTTAAGCTTTATAAGTAATATAGGTTGTGTTGTTCATGGGAGATTTAGTCGGAACCAGACTTGCGGTATGGAATGCTTCTTGAATGGCTGGCAATTTTTTCAATTATTACGAGAGACTGATAATTTATTGAAACCTATATGAGATTGTAAATTCTTGGTGGATTCTATGTATACATGCAACAGTCGTTCTTTTAGAAGTGTCAGCTGATAACAACAAAAAATCTAGAAAATGAAGGTACCGCTAAAAGTTAAACTTCCGCGCCTTTACCAAGGATAATCTAGGAAACACATTCACAATAAGCCATGTCTAGTAGTAATAAGCTATATCTCCGCTAGGATTCTCAACAAGGTTGTTCGAGCCGGTTGCTTCGGTGCGAGGTGAGCTCGCTTTCTTCCTTCCCGGCGGCGTGCTGCTGGTGCTCGAAGGAGGTGTGCTGCTTGGTGGTTCCGTTTTCGCCGTGCGTGGTGTGGTTCTTGCCTCTGTTCGTGTGTGTTCGTGCGTTCTCTGGCTGATTTGTACACGAACTCCCTTCTTAAAAAAAAGCTATATCTCCGCTAACTTATACTAGTACTAGACATCATGCATTCACAATAAGCCAATTCTTCTACCGAGGCCATAAATAAAGGGATAAAAGACAAAGGGGAAGAAACCGGTGTGGGCGGTGTTTTGTCACGTATGATTAGATACTCCTATTATGAAAAATAAATTTAAAACATTTAATGATGTTTAAAAATCCGGCAAAAAAAATTGGACATACATCCGGACATTTTATGTTCACGCACAAAGTTTCGTGGAAAAAGACATTTTTGTGACTTGTGTAAAAAAGACAAATTTTGTTGCTACAAAACGAATTATCACCCAACATTTTTTTTATCTTTTTGATACAGTCCACAAGAAAATGTCTTTGTTCATAAAAAATTGTGTGGAAGCATAGAATGTTGATATGTTCACCCGAATTTCTTTATCAAATTTTTTTGACATTTTGAAACACGATTTTGAACAATGGGAGCAAATGCTCTTATGAGTCAAAATGGATTTCTGGTGTATTAGGGTCGCTTCCTATTCGTTTTGCTACAAAAGCAGATGTGAAAACAGATATGTCAGGACCACACTCCTATGAACCATCCAACCACCTGCACAATTACCATTAGAAACAAAATAACTTAATACTCTATTTGTTTTCGACGGGTGGAAGGATACTTCAATTATGTGTACAAGGCATCATGGTCAAAGGCTGACTTAGTGCTTGATGTTGTAAATCCCGGTGTGCGAAGTGACAGGATGAGCCGATGCATTCATGCGAAAGCAGGATCGAGGAACCAGGACGACGACCCACTCCGCGCCCGTCTTCTCCCGTCGATCCCTTCCAGCGCCTCAGGAAATAAACTCGATTGCTCCTGGTTTGGCTGTGGCATGCAGAGGCAGGTGCTAGGAGCAGCCATACCAGTATGAATGCATGTCGGAACCTGCCCTACTGCTGCAGTGCAGCTGCTCGTATCAACAGTGAAGAGTAGAGCCAAGTGTCAGTGGTACGTGTCGTGTGCACGGTGGTGAACAGTACGGTGTTGGGTTGGTGATTGTACAAGTACGGGGGAGTGGGCATGCTACCCATATCTTGCAGCTGCTAGTAGAGCCAGAGCATCTCCAGCCGCGTCCGCAACTGACTCCTCCATGGCTTAATGGGTCCGGATGTAAAAAACGTGCAGAGCGGCACCTCAAGTCTTTGGGCCGAGTCGATTCGTGCCTGGCACCCTCGAAAGGGCTCGCAAGCTTGGAGGTCTTTTTGGGAGTGCCAGACATTGACCGGACATGCGGTACAACAGGGGTGCGCTGCTCGTTGTACACATAGGGCCCGTACCCGTGTTAATGAGGTTGTGCAGGAGGCGGTTCCGCCACGTTTAATGGCGAGGCGACGAGGCGGCGCCACTCCTGCCAGCACGCGTCTCATTAACGTCGCGCCCGTTCGCCTGGCGGGCGTAGAATGAAGCGACACGTCGAGCCGCGCCGTCCACGTGTTCACGTCGTAGCGGCTCCCCCGGCGGCGCCTTGCACACACGTCGTCGGCATCAATGCGTGCCAGACAAACCGCTGCCCGTCGTTAATGCGCGCCACACAACTCCGCTCGTTCGGCCGGCTTTAAAACGCGGGGCGGCGCGCCTCTCCTCTTCCCGCACATCCTTCACTCTCACTCTCCCTCTCCCAAGTCCCTGGCGCCGCCAGTATAGTGGGCAGTCGCAAGACGTCAGAGGAACGCGAGGTTCGCCTTCGCCGCGACTTCCTCTCGGCGGAATGTTTGCATCGCCGCAACGAGCGTCGCGGCAAGCAACGCCGCGAGCAACTGGAGCTACTCCGCCGCAACGAGGAGCAGCACATGGCCAACGCGTGGCACCGCGAGATGTGGCGCGAGGAGGCAGCTAACGCACCTCCATACGTGTTGTCGGTGGAGAACGCGTGGATGTCCAACCGCCACAACATTCCGGTGGAGGACGATGTCACCCTACTGGAGGGGTGGGTGTAGAATGTCGTCAACATGCCGGTGGCGTCGTGGCTCAGCGGGCAGGAGCGCGTGGACCACATCAAGTTTCTATGGATGGAGATATCGCGGGAGCAGCGGGTCGACCCCAAGTACTCCATCTCGGCACCGTACTGGCACGTCGTGGTGGACGCGGAGTACGAGGCGTGCTGTGGCAACTTCTTCCTCCCTACAGGCATGCGGGAGCCACCGTCGGAGTGGTTCCATTTGGACGACGAGTGTACTTGCTCTGACGATGACGACGAGCTGCCCGATCTCCTGTTACCACTGGCGCCGACAAGAGCAGGTGAAACTGCCACAGCAGCGTCACCGTCACCGGAGAAGGAGGCGCAGGATGAAGCCGGAGAGGCTTCCCTCCGCCGCGGCATGCAGCAAGGATATATCAAACCCCACCACACGCGCCGGCGACGAAACCAGAAGCGTCAACCGAGGCTATGCACCTCAAGGTCGTAGCCGGCAACGTCGGTGGATCATTAAGGCATGCAAGTTTCTCGATGCTGTCGGCTCTGGGATATGCATCTTCCTCACTAGCATGTAGTGGTTGGCGAGGCATCGGAATAGGCTTCCTCTCACGCCCTACGTTTAATTTAGTTTGTTATTTTTTTTAGGTTTTCAATGTAAGTTTGTTAAATTTAGTTTAAATGTTCGCCGAGCCGCTTCTCAAATTTCATTCAAATATTTTTTAATATGCAATGAAATACGAATGAAATTCGAAACCTTTTAAATTTATTTGCATTCGGTTCTTTTTTTTGGTTTGGGGGCGCCGCTGTGCGCTGCACCCCCAATGTGTCGGACATGTGTCCAGCACCCCCCCCCCCCCCAATTGGGCCTCAATTGTATGGTTGAAAACGGAACGAAAACGGAAGGAAACATGCATTATCGTTTTTTTCCCTTTCGCCTTGCCGGAATCGGAAACGAATACAGAATCGGAAATCCTCAGAAATGAATATGGAACGGATACGGAACGGATACGATATGGAAGCGGATATTTGTCGGAACACAATAACGGTATAATATGTTGGTCCATAGCCCCAACATATAAATAAATAGCTAACAAGACAAGAATTGTTCACAATCTCGACCAGCGACAGTTTAACGTGAAATACAACGCACATAGTTTAACACTTCGACACAGACTAAAACTCACAAAAAATAGTTCCACATAGACATTAAGACACTAATTTGGCTAATAAAATATAGTCTTAGAAAAATGTATGCTTCAGCAGGAATGAAGCACCACATAGGCTTTCGCAACACATCAGTTCAACTCCATGTCTGGAGTGTGATCGCACGCTACATGTATCTAATTAATCCCTAATTAGGGTTTGCTATTAATAGTCTAATCTAATGGGCCTAATTAGCCCAGGCCTCGTTTGCAGGTAGGCTGTGGTTGTCCATGGTCCCATCCCTACGGTCTTACGGAAAATTTCCGTATTTATATTTCCGGAATTTTCCGTTTCGTTTCCGTTTCCGTCGAAAATTGCTAAATCGTTTCATTTGTCATTTCCGTTTTAGAATATGCCGTTTTCGTTTTGTTTCCGCAAAATGCCGTTTCCTTTTCTATTTTCTTGCTCTTCATTTCCTTTTACTATGGAAACAGACGGAAAGTTTCCTTATCATTTTCAACCCTACTCAATTGGGGGTGCCAGACACATATTTGACGCCCCCACTTGAGATGCTCTTATAAAGTGAACTTTTGCTTGCGAAGTCGGTTTAGATGCATCCATTATTTAAAAATCTCATTTCAAAATGTCAAAAATTAAAGACATTTTATGTATGCACTTAAAAATTCACTAAATTTTTTTTATGTGCCTTATGTAATAAATATAAATTCTAGCGTTTCAAAATGATTTTTCACGAGAAATATTTTTGTCGTTTTATACGGAACTCAAAAATGTATTTTTTCTGTGAAACTTTTTGCGCGGATAAAATATTCGAATTTTTTATTTGGATTTTTGACATTTTATAATACACTTTTTTTTTATAATGGGTACATCTAAACCTATGAGTCAAAACATCGTGTCCATTTTAGCAACTTTTATAACATTTTATAACGCCCAATTTCGCAGCGACACTTTTCAATCCTAGTCGTAGCAAAAGTGCGGTTGAGAACCAAACAACTTCATACCGTTGAAGCCCATTACTCGGCTCCTCTAATTCATAGGATAAGAACATTGTAAGAATAGGAAACCTATAGGATTGGAATGACATGTCTAACTAAATCCTATGGAAAGAGATTCTTTTTGATTGTGTCAAAGGACTTTTTCATGAGGTTGGACCTCATGCTTTTCTCCTATGAGAATTACACTACAAGAATCTTATGGGATTAACTTATATAGGATATGATCCTATGAATCAACCATGTTGTATAGCAAAATTTCCTATAGAATCCAATCCTCCGAGAATCCTATCATATTCCTTTGAATCAAAGGATTGATCGGCGGCTTCAAAAAGTAAACAGATGTGTACATGAAGCCATGCACGCGAGCGTACATTAAATATAAAGGGATCGTTAGGGAACTCAAACACGGCGACCCATTTCGTCCGTTTATATCCGATTATGTCCGTGTGAAAAAATCACTGTCCAACGCGTCAACGCAGAGGATATTGGGCCGTTTTTCTGTCCGTGCAGACCCATTTTCTGGTCTAAATTTTAGTCGGGCTTGCGTCCACGGCGGACACGCTCGTGTCCGCCCCAAGGTTGTTCTGGCCCGGCTGTCAGCCTCACCGAACAGCCAACCACCGTCTTCAATGCGGTGGGCGAGGCCTTTAATTGGACGCAGGCAAGCCGAACCCTAAATCACAAACCCTAGCGCTGCCCACATCCTCCCCAGCTACGGCCGCCACACCTCCTAGCCCCTTACCGGCCACCGGGATGGATCCTCCACCGACGCCACCACGTCAACACCTCCTACATAAGATCGAGCATGCGTCGGAGCGCGCTCGGACGCTATCGCGGTAGCCTCTCTCGCCGCATGCCCACGAGCCCGGTGTAGGTCGGCATGCCGATCACACGTACGACCTCCGCGCCCTGATGTCGTAGCGGGTAAGGAGTACCATGGAGTCGGCGTTCTCCGGTGTCCCCGACCCCGAGGAGGAGGCGTACGCCGCGGGAGTCGCCCTCGCCCCTGCAGCCGCACATGTCGCCTACGATGTAGACGACGAGTTCTGCTGGGCCAGTGAGGAGGATGAATACGGGCAGGAGGAGGGCCCCGACGACTCACACCTGTAGGAGGCCATGGCCCTTGAGTGCTCGTTCAAGATGTTCGACGCCGACTGAGCCAGGCGAGTTGCGCTCGTCCGCGAGCTCCATGAGGAGGAAGAAGCCTAGATGGCGAAGGAGGCCCGGGATTCACTGTTCGTGGGTCGTGCGAGCCACCGCAAGCGTGTGCGTGAGGCTAAAGAGGCGGCCGGAGCCAGCAACTGCCACTGAAGCCCTATTACTGTCGACGCCGCCGCCTACGCTCGGCAAATTTTGTTAAAATTGCCGACGCCACTACGTAAACTCTGCCACTAAATGGGGAGAGCTGGAGGAGCCAGCAAGTCCGCCTTCGGATCCGGTCGTGCAGCCGGAAGAGACAACAAGTCCACCCCGGGAAGCCGAAGCGCCGTCCACACGCGGTCAATTCTGTTAAAATTGACCGGTTCTCCATTGCCCCACACCGGAGTAGGACCTACTGTTTAACCTAGTATTAGATCAAATATATCTTTTAGATAGAATGTAATCTCAAAATTATGTAATCTTTCAAGTCTAAATATTAAATGTATTGTTTTGTTGAAAAAAAAAACCCGTACTGGACGGACCAAATGGATCGACCCATGGCCAGGAAAGGCAGGACATGGCCAAACTCCTATCCATTTGACGACCCAAACGGACAAATCTAGATAATTTTGTATTCATATGGGTCGGTGCGTTGAAGTTGCCTTTAGTGCTTGTCTTGTTAGAAGTAATAGTTTACTGGCTATTAGTCATATTATGCATGTATGCATGCATGTCTAATATTGTACAGTTTGCGTGCGTGTGTAGCTTGAGTCATCATCCATCATGTGACACGGGAGTTCAGTTTTGTCCTCGAGAAGCTCTTCCTCTGCTTGCTGCTCTGATCGTCCATCTAGTTCGGAGCGCCAAGTTTACTAGTAACACCTCATTTTTGTCAGGAATATTTATTCTTCGTTCTTCTTATGTCCAATATATGCAAATGCAATGATGTGTGGTGTCATTCTTTGCATACCTGACGTCCTCAAGGAAATTTGAGCTCATTACTTCTGAATATTAGTACTAATTTTGTGTGTGAAAACCTATACTGGAGCCCGAGCTACATGGTGCCCTTTTTTCAAAAAATTGAAATCGATATTTATGTTTTTCTAAATCGAGAAAAAATTCCCGGGTGTAGATATTGTCGAGATCTACAATCGTGCAAATGTTCAACTCCAAAATTGTTATATTTTGGGCTGCCCAAAAGAGGCAAATAGGTGGATGTGATGAACAATACACATTTTCTAATATTCGAAATTTCCCCCAATTTGTCTTTTTTGTCCCGCCCAAAATACAACAAATTTTAAGGTAAAATTTTGTACACTTGTAGATATCGACACTATCTACATCTGTAATTTGTTTCGCGATTTTTAAAAATTCAAAAAAAAGTCATTTTCGATTTTTCAAAAAAGGTTTTCATGTAGCCCGGGTTCCAAAAATCCACTCTTTTGTGTGCAGATAGAATGACATAAAAAGTCCAAGAACAAAGAAGACATCTACTTATTTATCCATTAACAGAAGACACAAACATCTGGTTCTCAAATGGTGCGAGCAAGCTGCGTCGCACCTGCAATTCCGAGCAGGATCTCTGAAACTACAAAGCCAAGGCTTTGTAATTTTTTTTTTTATCTTTCAAAAAAACTACAAAGCCTTGGATCTTTGGTACCACACAGGCGTGTCATTTTCATGAGAATTAATTTACTTCATGGTTTGAGTAAGGCGTTCAACTTCATGTGGACCGCACTTTTAATAATTTACTCAACAGGAGAACTCAGCGAACTCCAGTACAAAGATTCGACAGTCATATTCGCCTAAAATTCTCTGTAGTTCTAGAAACTCTAGCTGCGAATTTTATTTGGGTTTGTAGATCATCATAGTACAGGCTTAGCCGCTTAGTCCAGCCAACGACTATTTGAAGGTTGAAATCGAAGGGAGGGAGAGGACGAAGAAGCTGCCTTTGTCTGACTCTGACCTAGTACTTGACGGCCACAACTTCTATTCCTTCTCTCCCGTATTTTATTCTGTTCTGTTTTGTTCTTGTTCTCTTCTCTTCTCTTCTCTTCTGCTCCACCTGATTTTTATTTTTTTTGACAACTCCTGACCTGACTGACTCGTGGTGCCTCTGCCTCGTGCTGGTGCCTGGTGGCGGGGCGGCCAAATCAACGAATTCCTCCTCTTGAATCTCCGCCCGGCCTTCCTTCAATCCCGTTCTTCGTATTCTTCTGCTGCTTCTTCCGTTCCTTCCAGTTCTGCGAGGTGCTTCTCAATTTGTTCAAGGAAGAAAAAAGAATTCAACTCATGGCATATGAAAACAATGAAATGTTTTCTTGTTTAGGTGGTTCGACCTATCTGTGTTAGCCGCAGAAAGCAGAGAACCAGTTGGCTAAGGTATGGTGTTCTTGGTTTGTTTGCAAATTTGTACTTGGGTTAGTATTAGGCAACTGATTGATCCATGGACTAAGAAGCGTGCGTTTTTCATCTACTTCATTTGTTGTCGATTTCATGCAATTTGTAAACCTTTTAATTTGAGAATACGCTAGAACAGGGCCGCAACGGATGAAAAAGCAGAGCTCGCAATCAAAATCTGTACCAAATTTATTTCAGACTGAATTTAATTTATTTTTGCGAGGAGTTAAAACTTTAATTGAAGTGCGTGAACTTCATTCAGTCCCTTTTCAATTGTAGGCTTCCTTCTCTGGACTTCAGTCGTCGCGCCTTAATTTGGACAGTTATCGTTAGGCCTCCCATTCTGTCGAAATATGGTGGTTCCAGACGGTGGTGGTAATCAGAAACCTGACGATGGCGACATACACGAAGAAGCTGCAGGAAACATCAAAGTGAAAGATCACATAGCCCTCTATTTCAATTCACCCCCAAGAAACGGGCATGCCTTCGAGCACCTGGAAACATCCTACAGGTTCACGTCATTCGATCAGTCCAATCTGCAGTCAAGCTCGCTTTCTTCTTCCACAGAGCAGATGGTCGGCGACCAAGGAAATGGCTCCTCTTTCCACTCGCAAAGATCCTCGAGGCGCTTCGCGATACCCCTGGTGAGGAAGATCGACTGGGGCTCGCTGTGGGGCAAGTCCAAGGTGTGGATCAGGAACCCGATGAACATGGCCCTCTTCGCGTGGATCGTCGCCGTCGGCGTCTCGGGCGCCATCCTCTTCATGGTCATGACCGGGATGCTCAACCGTGTCCTGCGAAGCAAGTCCCAGAAAGACACGTGGTTCGAGGTGAACAACCAGATACTGAATGCTCTGTTCACGCTCATGTGCCTGTACAATCATCCCAGGAGGTTTTACCATCTGGCGCTCCTGTGCCGGTGGCGCGCCGCCGACATGCTCGCGCTCCGGGAGACGTACTGCAAGGACGGGACAGTCAAGCCCAACGAGAGGAAGCACATGATGGTCGTGATCCTGCTGCTCCACCTCAACTGCTTCGCGCAGTACGCGCTGTGTGGCCTCAACCTTGGCTTGCCGAGGAGCAGGCGGCCGCCGGTGGGCGTCGGGCTGACGATTTCGGTGGCCATATGCGCGCCGGCCGTCGCTGGCCTGTACAACAACCTCAGCCCTCTCGGGAAAGACTACGAGGCCCAGGCCGCCGACGAGGAGTCGGGCTCTCCGCAGCTCCAAAGGAAGACCATCGAGAAGCGGTACTCCTTCGCCATGCAAAGAGCCGCCGCCGTCGAAGAAGAAGACCCAGAGCGCAACCCAGAGTGGAAGGGCGGCGTGTTCGACCTGTGGGACGACATCTCGCTCGCCTACCTCGCCATGTTCTGCAGCTGCTGCGTGTTCGGGTGGAACGCCAGCAGGCTCGGGTTCGGCAACATGTACGTGCACACCGTGACATTCATCCTCTTCTGCCTGGCACCATTCTTCATCTTCAACCTCGCGGCGATCAACATCGACAACGAGAACGTGAGGGACGCGCTTGGGATCAGCGGCGCACTCCTCTGCGTTCTCGGCCTGCTCTACGGCGGGTTCTGGAGGATCCAGATGCGCAGGAGGTTCAGGCTTCCTGCCAACGGCTTTTGTTGCGGCAAGCCGGACGTGACCGACTGCTTCCAGTGGTTGTTCTGCTGCCCCTGCTCGCTTGCTCAGGAGGTCAGGACGGCCGATGCCTATCAGATTGTGCAGGAAGATAGGATATCTCGCCTCCGACGCCGCGGAGAAGAAGAAGATTCCAGCTCACAGATGCCTGTCCATGGTGATGATGTGCAGCAGCAACAAGCACCAAGGTTTGCACCTGTTATTGCTCCAGATGGGGTTACCCATACAGCACCACCTGCTGTTCCTATCGCTATACACGACTGAACAGCTAGTAAGATGTAGTGAACTTAACTGTAGATATCTCACAGTAAAATCCATTGTACATTGCAGAGGGTACAGTATGTATGTTACAGTTAGAGTATACCTGGCCGTGTAATCTGTTCTGATGGAGACTTGTAGTCCTCTTCGCTGAATTCTGAAAAATGAGAATCCACCATTTTTGCATTACTGTACATGGTATTGGTAACACTCTTCTGCCTTTCACCTGGGCCCTGGACGTATCTCCAAAGCAGAGGTTACAGAGCAACAGACCTCAAACCGGGAGGCAAAAAGAAAAAAACAACATTTCTCGCCCACCGTGGGGCTCGAACCCACGACCGGTTAAGAGCCTTGCGCTCTACCAACTGAGCTAGACGGGCTTCTGAACTTCATGTTTCCAAGCTCGTATAAGAATTACTTATTTGCTCTTGCTTCTACCATCTTCCTTGATTCATTCTCATGAAAAAGACTTTCTTCATTCGGACCTACAGCAAGAAAAAAACCTCTGCAGAAATAGCACTGGCACTCCGAGCAAAGAAATGGATGCTTGAACAAACCGGATGCCAAGATGGCATCTTGGCTCAGGCCATCTTGGCTCAGCCAGACATGTACAGCTCAAGAAGTCAAATGCAACGCCAGTAAGGATCTTAGTGATCTTCAGATCAAAGCACTTGACCCTTCGGCACTGCAACAAGTTGCTGCAAGTCTATGGCCACAGTTAGGAAATGTAATGCTAATTATTTTTACCTGTACGATTACCCAAACCAAATACTGGTATACATCCATACTGTCAACTTTTTGGGTATCCTACCACAGAAACTGAGAGTATTTGAGTAAAGAAAGAAAAGTTGTGTCCTTCACATACCAATGTCCATACATGGGACCATGAAATCTATATGAGAAACAACCTCAACTACTTGGTCACCGACATTTAAAGCTGATATAGCATGCAGAATTCACCGGATATTCTACTCCAACAATGTCTGCTCGTTGCGTGCCCGTTGCTGCGGAGGGGGCGGGCGTCGTGTGGAGCTTTTCTACCCTGTTCCTCTCTTCGTCATGGCCTGGCTGTGGAGGATCTGGGGGTTGTGTGCTCCGGTGAGTTGCTCTTCCTTTGCTTTGCTGGCCGGCCGTGGCGGCGAGGGGCGAAGCTGGAGGTGGGCGATGATCCGTTTTTGCTGCTTCGGTGGTGCTGGTTTTCTTCTTCGGCTTGTTTGCTCTGGCCGGCCTAGGTGGTGAGGGGAGCAGCGGCCGAAGGTGGATGGGTGTTGGTGGTGGCTGCTCTGGTCTGAGCTTCGTCGGCTGGAAGATGGGCGGATCTGGGGTGTGGGCGCTATGGCTGTTCGCGTTCATCGTGTCTAAGCTCCGTTGCGAGGCGGCGGACGGCTTCTGCAGCCTCTACGACATGTGGCGGTGCTCCTTCCCCCCGCGGATCGAGGTACGGCGAGGACGGCGAGGACTAGAGTTCTTGGGCGCCGGCGTTTGGGTCCGACTGTTCTTCTCGAGCTGCTCAGGGTGCTTTGTGCAAGTTTCAGGGGCCTGTTTGTATTTATTTTACTTTCCTGGGTTTCCTTGTAAGTTGTACTGAGTATCTTGTTAATTGTATCGGATCCTTCCTCAAAAAAAAAAAAACGAATAAAACCTACAGTAGGAGAAGTGGGACCTCACAACGAATAAAACCTACAGTGGGAGAAGTGGCGGAAAACTCAACGTTGTGTGACTTTTTTATAGAACTTGACTTGACAGGTTATGATTTATGAAGCAGATTGGTGTCGCATAGCTCACGACATGGCTCACGATTTAAGGCGACTTGAGTGTTGTATTACTTTTGCCGCTCCAAATTTTGGAAAAAAAATATCCTAACTCTTCAGTTTAAGGTTTCATTGCTACATTGTGCTTGCTTGAGTTCAGCGATTTATCAACGTGGCAAAAAACAGTTTCCAAATTTTGAAAGCAATATGTCCAAACAATTCCTCTCTCGGTACACTCTCTCTATAACATGGGTTAACCTTCTCTCTATAATAGGTCTACATGTGAACAGATGGTCCTGATTTTGGAACACTTTTAACGCTATTTCGTGGTGCCTTGACTTTCATGCTTCTACGCTTGAATGTCCAAACAATTCCTTTCACAATCTGTGAATTATGGTTTGCATATTTCTCACAGAAACTTTGAGGTTGGCATCTGAGATAGTGGAGTATCTTGTGCACATTTTGAACAGAACTAAGACCTCATGAGTTATATAAAACATGCTTCTACCATTCATGTAAATTATCTAAGAAAGTGCTAATCAAAAGAAAACATCCAGCTGTCTAAATTGGCGAATTATGATGCTTAATAGTCTACCTTCACGCATTAATTACCTTTTTCAGTCTTCAGGATATGGAGGTTCGCTGGAGCATATTCAATCAACTGGACCGGTCGTTTAAAATTCTTGAAATGATGGAGCCTCTGAATTGATCCTGCATAACGCAAACCAAACATCCATTTTATACTTGAAATAGAAGTTTTTATTAGTTCATTCTACCTTAATCACATAGTAAATGCCTTTGTAACTGTTAATATGTTCCTCTTTCCTGTGACCGACAGGGAGTGCAAGCACCAATCTGAACAGCAGCTGAGTTTTATTACTTGTAAACTGTATATATACATAATACAATAATGTTTAAATCATATCGCGCTATGTTGCACACATCCTAAAATTGTTTCACTTAGAATTGAAACTTAACATACCTTGATGATTTTCAAAACATAAATTCACTTTGGCTTACCCATTGTAAGGGCATAATTGCAACAACATACAAACTTGGCACCTCACAGTGCATATTCTAAGGAAATTTAGACGAGCCGGGGAACTAAGGGGATCCCTGACGGTGCTTCACTGTTCAGGAGATGCAATGAATGACTGATACAAGACAACAACAAAAAATCGAGGGGTATACAAGACAAAATTGACAACTGAGATGTCATGAACCAGATTGTCTTTGATGTCACCAAAAATCTCCACAGCTGCATTGTCCATTCTTGAAATGATGAAACCTATTGGCATCTCTGACAATTATAGCCCTTTTCCTGACTAAGGTCATGTACTTAATAACAGTATGGCAATCTCCACAAACACGGAGATTCTTTGTAACAAAAATGGTCTTATCTTCACTAAGAGTGAGGATACCAAAAGCTATTGCTAACTTTTCGCTGTGACAAAGAAGTGTTTTTTCCTTTTCCTCCTCTTCAAGATCATGCAAAACAAAACTGGTATCAGCCTGGTAACCCAATTTATTGATATCTACCAGGATGTTATCCAGCTCTTCATATATCTGAGGTGACTGAGGATGAGATCTGTCTCCACCAATAAAAGCATGTAGAGAGCCATTTATCTCGATCCAACTGCAGCCAGGACTCTTCTTAAAACCCTTCTCCTTCTGTATTATTCGAACTTCTGCTGCCTCATCGAATCTCCCAGCAGCGCTGTATATGTTGGACAAGAGAACAAAGTTGCCACTCCCCTCAGGTCCTAATATCTGGATCATCCTAGACACTTGCTTTCCTAAATCAATGTTCTTATGAACCCGGCAAGCTGCAAGCAAGGCTCCCCATACACGAACATCTGCTTTCACTGGCATGCTCTGGATAAACTGATAAGCTTCATCAAGGAAACCCCCTCTTGCCAAAAGATCAACCATGCCGATGTAGTGCTCCATCCTTGGAGCTATACCATACCTGTGTTCCATCATGTGAAACCAGTGTTTCCCTTCAGTCACAAGTCCAGAGTGGCTGCACGCCGAAATAAGGCAGATGAATGTGACGTCATCTGGTTCACAAGCTTGATTCTTCATGTCTAAGAACAATGCAGTGGCCTCTTTCCCGAGTCCATGAATTCCATATCCCGCAATCATAGTATTCCATGAAACAATATCCTGAGCTGGCATCACATCAAAAATCTGCCTGGAGAGATCAATCCTTCCACACTTTGCATACATATCTATCAAGGCATTACATATAGAGGTTTGTGATGCAATTCCACGGACTATGACAGAACCATGACTACACTTCCCATGCTGCAAAGCCGCCAGATGTGAACAAGCTGGGATCAGGGACACCATTGTCGCGACATCCGGCTCTACATTGCAGGCTTGCATCTTCCTGAAGACAAGAAACGCTTCGTCCGCCATGCCATTCTGCACATACCCTGATACAAGCGCACTGTAAGAGACCGTGTCCTTGACGGCCATCTCATCAAAAAGTGCCTTAGCTTCGTCAATCAAGCCAGCCTTGGCGTACATTGAGAGGAGTGAGTTCCCCGCAGTCAGGTCAGTGCTGATCCCAGATTTAGCAAATAAGACATGCATCTGTTTACCGATACCAAGATCAGCCAGGTTGGCACAGGCTCTAAGAGCACTGGCGACAGAGGTTGGAGAAAGAAAGCTCAGTCCTTGAGCCAGCATCTCCTTAAAACAACCGAAAGCTTCCAGCATCCGGTTGCACAGCACAAAGCCTCCAATCAGCGCGCTCCAAGTGACATCGTTCTTAACGGCCATGGCCTCAAAGACCTTGCAGGCATAATGCAATAGTCCGCACTTTGCGTACATATCCAGCAGCGCAGTACCGACGAGCACTCCATCCTTGTCGTGGAGACAGGCACGGAGGCTGTAAGCGTGCATGGATTTTCCTTTGGAGAGCTCCCTCTGTTGTGCGAGCAGAGGAAGTAGCGCGACGAGGGTGGAGGCGTTGGGCCTGAGGCAGGCGTGGTCCTGCTGCATGCGGATGAGGTACACGAGCGCGTGGTCGTACATGCCGTGGACCGCGTAGCCCGCGAGCATGGCGTTCCAGGCGACGGCGTCCCTGGCGGCATCTGGTCGAAGATGTTGGTGGCCTGAGCAAAGAATGCACACTTCATGTACAGGTCGATGAGGGCGGTGGAGACGAAGAGATCGGCGTGAAGGCCGGCATGGACGGCGTGGCGGTGGATGGCGCGGCCGGCGCGGAGGTCGAGGAGCGCGGAGCAGGCCTTGAGGACGAAGGGGAAGGTGTACTTGCTGGGCGCGACGCGGCGGTCTCGGAGCATGGCGCTGTACAGGCGAAGCGCGTCGGCGGCGAGGGCGGGGCCGCGCCAGGAGTAGGCACGGATGAGCGCGTTGTAGGCACGCACGTCCGGGTCGGGGATTTGGTCGAACAGGTGGCGGGCGAGCGAGAGCTGCCCGCGGGCGATGTGGTCGTCGAGCTGTTGCTGGAGGTGGCATGTGTCGGAGGGGAGTGCGCTGGCGGAGAGGAGGCGGGCGGCTGTCGGTGGAGGAGGAGGGGGCGGGTGGTGTAGCCATGCGGCGGCCGGTTTCAATTTGGTGGCGGGAAGTCGAGGTCGCATCGCGCATGGTTTCCGTTATCTCTGTTTTTTCTTTGGAGAAGAGACACGACCCGATGGAGGACACGAGCGAGGGATGGAATCAAGACTTCACCGTAGCCCAGTTTGGGAGCTCTGTATTTTCGAAGTATTCCAAGAATACTTTGGTTTCTAGAAACACGAAGTATCAAATACTTTAAAGTATTTGGCTTTAGTCAAAAATATACTTTTATATATTTCAATATCTAAGAAATTATACTATTTTTGAAGTATATGAGAAAGGGGTTGGACCCGTTTTTCCAATAATGAAGTATTGGTTCGGTAGGCATACGAATACTATGTTTTTCGAATAGTTTGATTTTAAAAATACTACTTAATTGCAAAATAGCTCGATGTTGTCCGAATACAAGCAGAATTCCGTCAAATTTTGAATTAGAAATACACAAATAAGTTAAGGGCGCATCTAGAAAGCGCCACTTCGCTTGATTGGTGTACTCTGAAATAAGCGCTACTAGACGAGCAGAGGGAAAAGGTTAACTATTACTGTTAGGTGGATTAGTTTGGCAAATCTCTATCTCTACTATAGCGCTAACGACTGTACGTACCGTACCTAAGTCGTCCAGATCTATAACTCTGTGCAATGCGAACGTGCAAACGAACTAGCAAGGGTGGTACTAAAGAAGGTGGCTGAGGGCAGTGGCGGAGCGACGGGACCACCAGGGCCTTGCGCCCCCCCCCCCCCCCCCCCCCATGGCATGATATATTAAGATTTTTTGCACTTAAGCCTGGCTTAGAGAAGATTTTTAAGAGAAAAATAGCCTACCCCACCCCCCGATAATCAGGATTTATCATGGCTCATGGCTAATTTGATTCAAAAGAATTCCGTAGAATTTTATAGGATAGAAATCCAGGCATAGTATATTTGCGCATATCTAGGAGCATCATCGGCATCCACCTATGCAACTGGGTTCGCCCCATCTCTATCGCGTTTGCTAACTTTCATATTCCGCATTATTATTCTTAAAAGACAATGTGGTATCTTCATTATCCGGTATCCCGGTCTGGTAGTTCTTCGGTCAGTGCAGTTGTGAAATGCGGATTATATAATTGCCAATGGTGCCAACCGAACATGGCATAGGTAAAATACTCCATAGACAACACATTTTAAAGCTAAAAGAGTATTGGCACTTTTCCTAAAAAAAGGGAAGAGTGTTGTTGATGCATAGATGCTACACGAACCTGACACTGCACCCCCTTAACCGGCCAGACGGACCGGCCCGATGATGGTCAAAGATCACGGGTTCAAAATGATCAATGACTTGACACTTAAAAAGGAGCTCGTAAAAGGACATCTCGTGTATGCACGGAACTATGAATTGTTCCATACAAGAACTCGGGTATGGATGTTACTAGATTTCCATGTTTAATTTTGTGTGCACAGATGATCACAAGCACACGGAATAAGAGTATATCAAATGATACATTTAAATGTGCAACCATACCAGAATCCACACAGTTTCATTTTCATTGCTAATTATTCTCTGCAATGTTTGTTAAATAGAAGTACATAGCATATCTGCATATGCACTTTGTTGAATTTTGACTTGCTAGACAATGTAGTGTCATTGGTTCAGTTCATAAGCTACAAGTTTTTATTAATACGCTTACCTATTCATTCACTTGAAATCGCTATTGAGATATTTGTTAGATCATATTCTTTGAGATCTACACCATAACTATATATGAATTATATAGGTTGTGCAAAAATATAGTTATTGAGCAGAATTTTATTAGAAATATATTTAAATGATGTTCAGTATAAACAAGAAACACACCAACAAATATTTAGTAACATTGCCAACTATGTGGTTAAACTAGGCAAACAAATAGAAATTATACTTATAATTTTATTATAACATGTTAAAAATAGATATAGAAAAGTATAACAGTTTAGTACAAATTATATTTATTTGATTTAACCCAAGCCCAAATTTTAACTGGGACCAGCCCTACTTTTGTCCATGTTACGTTAGATCTATCGATGTTGATATATCCTTCGTTATTTTAATAACAAAAGGCACCTTTTTCTGTGTCATCAGCAGGTCTGTAACATCAAGCTAGAAGTACTTATTGATGTTCCTGATATGATTATATGACACTTTTTTCCATGTGCCGGGATATCCATCCACCCAGCCTTGTGTCAAAATAAAAACATAGAATAAATATGTTTCCACCCATTTCTCCAAGCTGCAAATAAGAATATAAATACAACAAATAAATATAATATTGCTTACTAATGTTGGTTTCGGTCGGTAGGCCTAGGCACCCACATCACTACATTTTGCACTACTTCACTCCAGTTCCTAATTCACGGCTGCTTCCGCATCGTTGAGTGGCCAGAGCTTTGAATAGCTTGATGTCCGACTGCTCGAGGATCGAGAGATGTAGTGATCATCAACTAGCATGTGTATACTTTCACAGAACTGCATATGATTTGTAAGACTATAAGTTAAACAAATTCAGATTTCGTTTTGGTTAAACATGGACGAACAGTACTATGCATGATTCGTACTGTTGCTTCTTTGTTGGCCAGTTACATACACTACAGGAATCGACCAAGACGCCGACCGCCGTCGGCGTATGCATGAAAAAAATAGCTACAGTTTAAATCACAGAACCATTTGATAAAGCTTGTCCAAATGAGTACCGAAAGTTTACCACACCCCGGTGGATAATTGGCCGACCGGCTCGTGGCGCCGTTGCCTCTCGCTATGGCGCCAACGACGGCGCGCAACGCGTGGATGTTGGCGCAGGCGGTGTCGCTCGAATAGTGTATGAAGCTGAGTTGGATCAGATGGATTGATTTACTTCTCTGACTGATGATGATCCGCAGTGCAAACCTAGTTCGCATGCAACGAGATCAATTTGGCAGCTAGCTCACATGCACCACATGTCCGATTCAATGTGTATGTGGAGAATGTTCTTCTTCGGATAGTTCTTGTATATACTGCTTCATATGACAATAAAGTAGGAATATATACAATTCACCACAAACATTAGTATATACTCCTTAAAATTAATAGTATATATTCTCTCTAAATGTGTTTATATACCCCATACAAAAAAGAGATATATTCCTATAAAATCGCTATTAGAATAGAAGGAGTGTGCGGAGGAGTTCGAGAGGGGCGGTGCAGCAACACAACTCGGATTACTTGGACGGCGCCACCGTAACGTCGATGCCTGTGGCAAGGACACATGACTAGTAGAGTGTGATGCTGACAATGTCAATAAAGAAGCTAAAGGTTAATCATTCACTCGGTAGAATAAGAAAGAGAGAAACTAATAGTAGTCCATTTTGATGTTGCCACAATATTCTTCAAATACAATTTATACTTGATTGTCTCTATGCCGCAGTTCCTTGCTCCTAAGTTTGTTTGTAATGCAGTTGCACGAGAAGCAAGGCAATTACTAAGTGGGGAGAGAGACCAATATAGGGCAATGAGACGTGGAAATTTGCTTTGGAGCTCGGGATCATATGCTCCCGGTATTTTCAAAAAAAAATCAAAATTTGAAAACTTATCAAAAAAATCTGAAAAAATCATGGACGTACCTGACCCTGGTACGCACCACCATATTTTTTCGCGCCGAAATGACATCGTACGCGCCCTGTACAAAAATGATAAATTTCCTGTCAGAAATTCAAAATTTGAATCTCATTTTCTGACAGGAATTTTGTCATTTTTGTACAGGGCGCGTACGATGTCATTTCGGCGCGAAAAAAATACGGTGGTGCGTACCATGGTCAGGTACGTGCATGATTTTTTTCAGATTTTTTTGATAAGTTTTCAAATTTTGATTTGTTTTTTTAAATACCGGGAGCATATGCTCCCGGGAGCCAAAACGGCGCTCTCCGTGAGACGATTCAAGTTGAGAGGCGTGATTGCGGATAAATAAACTATATTCTCTATGTACGTTTGGAAAAATAATAATTGAAAAGGGGTTACTTAAACATAAACTCTAGAAACGACGGACAAACGCAGGAAAAGTATTATAAAAAAGTGTTGGTATCATAAATATGACATTCGAAAGACTACAGAGAATAGATATATTTTTTAGGAACACGAAAAATAGAACTAAGAAAATTTCAACACGAATAAACAAGAATTTTTAATGCCGTCAGCAAAACGTCGACATAGTGACTTGCTGAGATAACAGACGTATACCAACCAGGACTATCCGCTGGCTTTTACAGTTTTATTCCAACTCCATGTCCAATACAATAATTCTATAGCAAGGAGAGTATTAAACGATTTGATTACTGAAGATGAAACCTAACCGTACCTTGAAGAAAAAGTAATCTCAGCTCATTCAGGTCGACGTCCGTGGTCTGCGAGCAGCTCTCCCTGGGCAGCTTGGGCTGCGAGTGGCTAGTTCGTGCGGCGTCGTGGCTCGGTTGCGAGCGGTGCTTTGTCAGGACGGCGGTCCCGGAAGGGGTGCTGGCGGCGAGGCTGTCGGGGCTGCTTGGGCAGCGGCAGCAGCGATTGTCTTTTAGGCCGGGGCGGCGGCCCCGGATGTTGGTTCGGCGGCCGTGGTCTGCGAGCGGCTTACCTGGTGCAGCTTGGGCTGTGGGTGGCCGCGTCGTGCGGCGTCGTGGTTTTTTCTCGAGGTTGTGGGGCTTCGCCCCGTGGGTTGTGTTGTGTTGTTGTATAGTTTTCGCCCGATTTCTTCCATAATAAATCGGGCACCTTCTGCTTAATAAATGGTGAGGCAAAGCTTTTGCCTCGGTTTCGAAAAAAATATATATATATATACGATTTGCGCTCCTAGCTAGACCGTGAGGCACATACGCAAGCCAAGCAATCCGCGCAATCTGCAGTTATGGGGAATACTATCGACATTGCAGGGAAGGAAGACGAGACGGCCGCAACGAGTGCTGTTGTCGGCGATTCCATCTTCCACAGGAACCACATGGAGACCTACGAGTGCGGAGAGGAGTTCGAGAGGGCGTTGCTGCGATGCAACCCGGATTACCAGCTGGACGGCGCCGCCCGCGACGACGACGCCTGCGCCGAGGCCACGGCCGCGCTGCGCCGGTGCATGGAGGCTGACCCCCTGCACTTCCGGGCCTACATCCGCGCCATGGACAAAGGCCTCGACGAGGACGAGAGGAAGGCTGTGGCCGGGGAGCCGCCGTTGTCGACGTGGGATTACGACGAGTCCAGGTATAGGTGGTGGACTGGCATGAAGAGGACTACCTGAGTTTGGTTAACTTTTATACATATGCATCCCGGCCGCATGCAGGCACGCGAGACCTATATAGTGATATCGACTATCAAGTCAATCGGACCTCTTTATTAAATTTTGATTGTAGTGATTTTTTGTCTGCTGAATTTGTGTGGCGTTTTAACTAATTTTTGGCTCCAAATATCTTATATTCAATGCATGATGGATAATTATGATTATATGGATCAATATACACAAGTAAAGAAATATGTCATTCGCAAAAACAAAGTATGGAAAGGGATTGATTGGATCGGTCGGGTCGCCAACTTGCAACCCCTACCTATTTCATGCACGCAGGCAATAGCCCCGTGCTCCATGCCTTTCGCGCGTGGCTGCTCACGAAGCAGGCAAGCACCTCCACCATCCGCTTTGTCTTCCTCCTCCTCTGGTGCTCCCCCCCCCCCCCCCCCCCCCCCCCCCCCCCCCAGAAAGCTAGAGCATCCGATGTTGTGACTTTTGATGTTTCGTGTGTGATTTTCACATGTTGTGCGTGTTTTGCTACAAACACACGAGCGAAATGCCGCGACAATTCTGAGTGTGTGCAGCAAACACTATGTTCATGTTGCTGTGGTAACTTTCTCGCGTGGATTTGCTCTAACGGTGTTGTAATTTCATGGGTGAAATGTACGCTGCAAGGATCATACCTGCGGAGGTCAGTGTTTCAGAATACATGTCAGTGAATCTGAGATATTTTATGTTACCCACGTGCGTGATTTCACATGTTCCAAACTCGTGTGTGTTTTGCTGCGAACACACGAGCGAATGTTGTGACGATTTTGTGCGTCTGCCGCAAATAATGTTTTGATGATTCAAATGTTATTTTCTTGTATTGTCGGCCTCTGGCCTCCATGCTGCATACGCGCCTGTGACGGTTTTGTTGTATACCCAACGAATCTAGTCTCAGAAGGGAAAAGTCATAGATGGATTTCTGTTCTTGGTTTTCATCTTGCATGGCTGCATGCATGCTAGTGCTGACGTAGATAGAACGGCAGGACTCCGAGTTATACATCCGTGGTTTCCGTGGTTGAGGACCTTGAGGTGTAATCTACTTGTAACCCAAGTCTTGTCACGTATACGAGCGCCAACCGTTGATTGTAATCTACCTACCGATTTAAGTCGCGATCGATTCCCTTCGTCACCCATGCAAAAAAAGATTCCCTTCGTCACCAACTTGTGACTCAAGCAACAGCCGCACCCCAGCTCAGCTCCGCCGCCTGAAACCGATCGACGGAGGAGGATCCGATCGATCGAAGCCGATGACGTTAGCCGGCATCCTTGAGGACGTGAACACCGTGGGCGAGACTATCTTCATTGTATCCGTAGGCGGCTCTGGCTTCTACTTCGTCAAGGGTGCTCTGCGTAGCTCCTCCAAGGGCCGCCGCTGGCGGCGTCCAGGCGGTCATCGCCGACAAACGCCGCGTCTGTTGTTGGGCGGCCTGGTCCGGCGTCATGACAGCCATCGAGCTCGGCATGGAACACATGCGCCATGTCGAAGGCCCCTTGAACACGATGGTCGCATGTGGCGCCACCAACGCCCTCTTCTCCATGCATCGGGGGACGCGCGCCGCCGTCAGCGAGGGGCTCAAGGGTGCGGCCTACGGCGGGGTCGCCGGGATCGCTCTCTACAGCATCATACGCGTCCTTGAATCGCCGAAAAGCTCTCAATAGCTATAAAGCTCGGATCAACTTGCGTGTTTGATGTATTAATTTGCTTTCCTTCCTTTGTTAAATTATTAGAAAATTAAGCGTGTACTGTACATGCATACTGCATGTCATCTGACGATATTTTCCGCTGCACACTGCACCGTTTGATATTTATGAAGCAATTCTCATTATTCCGGTTGTTTTAGTTAACTGCCCGAGAGAAGGGGAAGCAGCAAATAAAATTATTGTCTACTTTACTATTGTGTACCTCAAGAGATGATGCCACTATCTACCCTAAGAGAGTTTGTAGGCAAGCCTCAGATTTTGAGTGTTGTTGTGTTGCTCTAGAACTAATATGAACCTTCTATTCCACCATTTTAGATAAATAGAGTTCTTACGAACTCAAAACTCGTATCGAAACAAGCAAGAGTACTAAAAGAGTTTACACCTAGTTTTTACTCCTTGCGCCCAGACGCTGAAAATGCGACCACAAGTATGAAGCCAATGCATAAATGACTATATAACATGCAATGTACTCAAACACATCAGCATTCCTACGTAGTGACAAGGCCCAATAAAGGGCTGCCGCACCAATAATAATAATTTTAAATTTGCTAGAATATCCTAAAATAAATTATCCAAAATATTAGAAATGTTATGGGATTTGAACAAACTAGAAGGTTAACCGTAGTTCGTGCGCCAGTATTTTATGGCCGGCTTATATTAACAAAATGTGGAATATTACTGATTTTTTTCCCGTAGAACCACAAAAAAGGGCAGCTTCCCCTTCATCTCAG
Source organism: Poa pratensis (assembly GCA_947311845.1). Lineage (NCBI taxonomy): Eukaryota > Viridiplantae > Streptophyta > Magnoliopsida > Poales > Poaceae > Poa > Poa pratensis. The sequence continues at coordinate 7,550,639 of CAMZMU010000055.1, read as the reverse complement.
CCTAGGGTAAAATAAAATGAAAACACAGGAAAAAGTTTGCACTGTCAACCAAGAGAGACCAAAAAAAAAAAAGAAGTTGGATCATCCACCAGTACACGATGCACCCTTTGCTGAGTGTGACCTAACGGGCATTTGCACTTTATATTTTTCTTCAAGTGGATTTGATGTGATCCGTACGGATTTTAGCTCATACCCATATTTATTTCGATGCACTGATATTTTCAAAATGGTAGGGAAGAAAATCTGCTTCAAATCGAATGGTTGGGGAGTCGGTTTTTTCTGTCCATCCGGCTGATATCTAGTGTCCGCCTTTCTCTAAACACATATCACGACATTCAGGGGCGTATTCAGTGGGGTGACATGCATGGCACCCCCTCCAAAATATAAAAATTCTTATAACTACAAGTATTTGGTCTAGTCCTTGATAAATGCTACGCCCAATAGGGAACTTTTTAATCTTGCCACCCCAATCGATTTCATCCTAGATCCGCCACTGACGGCATTGCAAGCAGCCAAGCACACTTGCATATACGTGCTTTGTGCTTAAAGTACAGCTTAATTAATCTTCCATCAACTGCGGCTGTCCGGGACACATGTCCCCTACGTTTTCCGAGAGTCGCCTTCTTTGTCGAGTGTGCTCCATGGGCACTCGGCAAAGAGGAGGCTTTGTCGTTGTCTATTACCCTGTGTAGCGTATGCCGCCTCTTTGCCATGTGTTAATTCATGGGCGTTCAACATATAGCGGTATTCGTCGAGTGTCCGATGAAAATAACTCGACAAATTGTGAGATACTCGGCATATTGGCTGGTTTCCGGTAGTAAGACGCCTAGAATCTTCGCAACACCTCGCCCGTCCATGTGTTTGCAACAAAACACACACATATTTGCAACATCGAAAAAAACACATGCAAGATAAAAAATCCACGAAATTCTAAACTTATTCTACAGCACCAACTTGGTCGCCAGCAGGGAGGGAGAGCCGCTATACTTTCTTGGACCCTGATAATTAATAAAAAAATATTCATTAATTATCACTAGCTAATCATTATTTATAAAATATGACCTAGTAAAATACAGATCCTCAGTTTCTCTAGTTATGTAAATACACGTGCCATGAAAGTATTGAAACCAAATGCTTCGCCGATTCTGAGCATACACTGGTTGGTAAAAAATGAGACCAACAAGGATCACAAAAGAGTACAAACACAACCATAGGAAATAACAAATACATGCTCATATTGACAAGAGAAACAAGCTGTAGAAGGATGTTTTTCACAAGAGCATACAGTGGTTTTTTAACCAGCATTTTTTTTGTAACCCCTTGGTTATTTTTCTTTAAACTATGTGAACATTTTTTAGCCCCGCGGATTTTTTTTGGCTCTTTTAACTGTTTTTTGAACCGTGTGACGGTGTGAACAAAAGTATTTTTAACCCCGTGATTTTTTGAACTACGTGAACATTTTTGAGCATGTAAACATGTTTTTAATACGAGACCATTATTTGGACTTGTGAATAATATTTTGGCTAACTCATGAACATATTTTCTGAATATGGGACCATATTTTCGGACCCATGAACATTTTTCAAAAATAATTGTAACATTCGTTTATTAAACCATTGAACCCTTTTTTTTACGGTGTAACATTTTTTGTCGGAAGCGCAAACTTTTTTCTGTAGCATGAACATTTTATTTAAACTACATAAACATTATTGTATTACAGTGTGTACATTATTTCTAAACTGTGTTGAATTTATTTAATAGTGTGAACAATTTATTTAGAGTGCGTGGACATATTTTAGTATTTTATCAATTTTGTAAGTAATTTAAAAAATACACGGTTTCAGTAATTTGTGATCATTTTGTAAACACACGCTGAATATTTTCGTAAAATCAAAACAGTTTTCAAAATAGAATTTGGAAGAATTTCCAAAAATAGAGAAAACAAAAATGTGAACACAAAATCGGAAGGAAAAAAAGGAAAAGAATCACGCGCCTGCTGCACTGGGTGCTGATCCCTGGTCTCTCGCGCATGCGGTCGCGCGCCGGCCCAGGCCCATGTAGAGCATTCTGCTCTCATGCTCTGTTCTGCTCTGTCCCCATCCAGATCCATCGAGTCAACTGGGATCCACCTCGATCGATCCATGGAGCAGCAAGCTGCGCATGACGAGTACAAGCTGGAGGAGCTGGAGCTGCCTACGCTAGACCTCGAGCACGAGGATTCCAGAAGCTTCACGGAGCAGCTGGCGGCGGCGTGCCGGGACCCGGGCGTGTTCCGGCTGGTCAACCACGGCGTCCCCGGCGACCTCACCGCCCGCCTATTCCGTCTGACTCGCGATCTGCTTGAACTGGAGACGGCCAAGAAGTCCCAGCTGCCCGGCTACTTCTGGGGCACGCCGGCGCTGTCGCTCCGCGTCAGGGAGCTCAACTGGGTCGAGGGGCTCCACGTCGCCCCCGACGCCGACGACCGTTCTGATGCTCCTCCTGATTCAGCTGCCGACGATGCCTACTCGTTGTTCAGGAAGGTGGTGACGGCGGAGTACGTGGCGCACATGGCGCGCATCGCCAGGAAGCTGTTCGACGCCCTGGCCGGCGGCGAGGGGCTGCGCCTCGACGAGGAGCGGAGGGCGGCGTACCTGGAGGAGCGCGGCGGCACGTTCCGCGCGTACCGCTACCCGGCGTGCGACCCCGCCGGGCGGTACATGGGGATGGGGCCGCACACAGATAGCTCCGTGCTGTCCATCTGAACCTGGACCTCGTCGGCGGCCTGCAGGTGCTGCGAAGCCGTGGGGAGGAGGAGAGGTGGTGCGAGGTGCGTCCGGTGGAGGGGACGCTGGTGGTGAACCTGGGCGACATGATGCAGGCCATGAGCGGCGACGCGTACCGGAGCGCGGAGCACAGGGTGGTGGCGCCGCCGGCGGGGACGGAGCGGATGTCGCTCTGCTACTTCGCGTTCCCGCAGGAGGACGCCATCATCGTTCCAAACTCCGGCGGCGATGACGAGGGCAAGGAGCAAAGATACAGGAGCTTCAGCTACAGGGAGTTCCGGGAGCAGGTGCAGGCCGACATCAAGGCCACCGGCGCCAAGGTCGGGCTCGCGCGATTCCGCATCAATCCCTTCGACAGCTAAACAATGACCCAGGCAATTGCAACTAGGCCCAACAAGAACAACCAAATTTGTTTTGATTTGGCTGAAAACACCACTTGGATGTTTCGATTCCTCCTATATATCTGCAACACTATGTTTGAAAACTTGGCTGAATTGAAAGATTGCCTTTGTTCTTGTTGTGACATGATGTAGCCTGGAAGAAGGTTGTTCAGATATGGTACTGGGTCACATGTACCGAGCTAAGATTAGAGCATCTCTAGGAGACCTTAGAACATGGACTCGTAAAACGCGGATAAAGTCTGAAAAACGCGTTTTACTCGTGGGGGCTCCGACGGAACAGGTCCTGTAAACTCTAACTGTAAAACAACATATTCCTTTTTTATTACCCTTTTCACCAATTTATTCTTCTTCCCCGCTGCAGCAGTACCGGTTTATAGGGCACTGTCAGTTTTTCCATGGCATGGCAACTCCCATCCCGCGAGTGTTGACCGGTTTATATGGCACTGTTCCTCCGTAAAAAGTTTATGGTTCGACCACTTTTATGGGATCTATTTGTGGCTTTTTACAATCAAAACTGTAAACGTCGGATTTTTAAAGATTTGACCACTTATACGGGTCTGCTAGAGATGCTCTAAGGCGTAGTTTAACTTTAAAGCTCAACATTTGACAAGAGTGCACATAACAAGCCTTTATGATTGATATATTATAACCATTTGACCAAACATTACAAGCCCTTATGTCAAAGCTCCTACTTGCATGATCAAAATACTCCATACACCATTCAGAAAGAAAGAAAGAAAGAAAGAAAGAAAGAAAGAAATAATGAATAAATAAATAAGTAAATAGTAAAATAAATGAATAAGTGTGAAGCTACTCGATTGGTTGAGGAATATGATTACTCTGCGTGGCCTTCAATGACCGTTAGCGATACTATCATCATCCACAAGAATTCATTTGCGATCCATCTATGAAAAGTCTCCTCATGTCAACATCTACTAATATAGTAATACACACTACTCATACTAGTTTTGTTCTAAGTAAAATATTGTAAACTTAGAGCACATTTATTAAAAAAAACCATCTATAATACCAAATGATTAGGATTAAATCCATCATGAACTATATTTTTACAATTTATTTAGTTACACACCTATTGTGTCATAGATGGAGCATTATTTAATAATGAATTGTTCATAGCAAACTAATAAAATAATCACGGTCCAAACTGAGGTATAAAGTGGCCAAGCCAAACCTTTTTTTATTTACACAAAAAAGACTCCACTAGTATGTCATTTTTCATTTATATAGGAACAAAATATGAGGCATAATTACAAGAGATAATCGTGACCCTATAAGTTCATAAGAACTCGTGTGCAGCCTTGAGATAAAGAGGGGTGCTAAGAGAATCTCTGGGCTAGACCTATATCTAAACACTGGAAGGGGTGAGTCTAGCTAAGTTTTTCTTAGCCCTATGTCTAGAACAAAACCTGACTCTAAGGGAATCAAATGAAAGCGGATCCAATCGTTAGGGTATGATAGACCATTATTTTTATCTCTTTTTTGGTAGGCGAGACCCAACGGAGTGGGTATAACAGCTTCTTCGGGGTATCTCACAAAGAATGTAATTAGAGAATACCACACAAAATGTATATCTCTTAATATGATATTTGGTGTTGATTTTGAAATTTAACAATGATAAGGAAAATGGCAAGCAGCAAGTCTTCGAAATGCCCAATATGGCCTTAGAGATTAGGTGGATACCAATCAAAACTTTGTATAATTTCCTCATTAAGTATTGAGAATTACCCCAAAGAAATTTCCAAGAATCATGGGTGTCTGAAATATTTAGAGGAGATGGGTCCTCTTGAGGGAATGTAGCTCCTGATGTGCAATAGTGGATAGGCGTATCTGAAACTATCATATATATTCTCGGAAGAAACCTCAAATGCCTTGGCAATAGATATATTTTCATTTTTTTTGGCAAATGAATGAAGGTAAGGGAGAGAGATTTCTTTTATATCCCAATTCTATATGTCCTTCCATAGCAGAATTGATTTCCCATCATATTGCATGAGTCATGCATATCTATAAGTCCACTAGAGCCAAACACATCCAATCTCAAAAGGTGGATAGTTCTCGGTCGACCGAGATTAGAATTAAGTCTCGGTCGATTAAATCGGCGTTTTGCTTATTGGGTCGAAACAGCGACGCTACGCACATGGAGGTCCCTAATGGCCCGGCCCAGTTGAGGCTAGTGAGCGTCTAGCGAGTTTTACTGCTAGTTTTTCTTTTCTTCCACTTTTCCTGTTTGGTTGGTTTCTAAAACAATGTTCGAATGGTTATTATTATTTTTCAGGAGTTCGAAAGTGTTCGTAAGATAGGAAGAAAAATATTTGCTAGTTCAAAATAATGTTCACGAGATTTACAAAACTATTCGTACACTTAAAATATCTCCGTGGGATCTAAAAATTCATTCGTAAAATGTGTTCGCAAGTTTAAAAAAAATGTTCGCATGGTAATAAAAAAATGTTCAGAGACTTCTCGTAAGATAGGGAAAAAATATTCACAAATGTGAGTGAGTTCAAAGAAATGTTCCGACCATTCAAAATAATGTTCACTATATTTACAAAATTTATGTACGACTCGATTTTTTTCTAATTTTAAAAATTGTTCGAGTTCAAAAATAATGTTCACTCTATTATTAAAATGAGCAGGAAAAAAAATCATTGCTAGTTAAAAACATATGTTCACGAGATTCAAATAAAAATTAACTTATTACTTCCTCCGTTTTTTATATATGATGTTTTAGGTGTTATACATGTTGTCTATATGCATATTAAGATGAGTGAACATATAAACTAAAGTGTGTCCACATACATTTGTGTGCATATGAATGTGGACAAAAGCTAAAACTTCTTATATTAAAAAATAGAGGGAGTATCTAATAAAAGTTCATATGATTTTTTCAGACAAAAGAAATTGCAACGATATAATTCTTTTCAGAAATACATAAAAAATACATATGCAATGTGCAATTGCACATTATGGCTACTGATGTGCAATTGCACATTTAAGGCCATCGCTTCATATGCGATTAGGTTTTCATGTTGGACCACAATTTGTATATCGCGTGCAAAATATATATTTTTGTATAATTGAGAAGTACTCTGCAAGTGCATACTAACGTGACAATTGAACATAGAGAGTTCATCTGCAAAACGTATAATACTATGCACTTACATACTACTTAATGTGCAATTGCACATGGAATTATAAAAAATGAGCAAAAAACAAAAATCATTCACGAGTTAAAAATATTCACGAGATTTAAATGAAAAATCACTTATCATACAAGAATAATTCATATGATTTTAAGAAACATGATTTTTTTTAGAAAGAACTAAGAAGAGAAGGTAACAATAAAAACAATAAAATAAAAAGGGAAGCGTGATATAATAAAGAAATAAAAAATAAAAAGGAAAAAATAAAGAGAAAAAACGAACTGGAAAAAGACAACAAAATTTACTAGAAGAAAAGAAAAAAGTAAAACCAGGTGCTAAACCAGAAACGAAAAAAAAACAGAAACTGGGCTGGAAGTTCCCCAAAAATGTAGGTACCTGGGCCGGCCCACTTGCGGAACGATTGTAAGGAACGTGATGAATAATCTACACGGTCGAATCTCAAAAAACATAAAGAATCTACACGGTCGAAGACATCGACCGAGAGCTAACACAGATCTCGGTTGCCGGAGAGTTGGTAAAACCGTATATAAATACCCGACGAGAACCAGTTTAATGTAACCTAGCAGCGATTTAAGTCGTCGCCAAACTTGTAACTCAAGCCACAGCCACGCCCCAGCTTCACCGCCTGAAGCCGACCGAGAGGATGGTCCAATCGCTGCCCATGGCGTTACTGGACAACGCCGCGGAAGGGTGCTGCATCTTCGTGGTCGGCGCCGTTGGCGGCTCCGTCTGCTACTTCGTCAACGGCGCTTTGTGCAGCTCCTCCAATGGTGGCTACCTCGCCGGCGGGGTCCAGGCGGTCATCACTAACGGGCCCCGTGTCTGCCGCTGGGCGGCCTGGTCCGGCGTCTTTCACACCATCGCACAAGGCATGTTGGATACGTGCGACGTCGAAGTCCCCTTGGTTGTGGTGGCCACCTCTGGCGTCACCAATGCGGCAACGCCCTCTTCTCCATGCATCGCGGGCCGTGCGCCGCCGTCCGCGAGGGCCTCAAGGGTGCGGCCTACGGCTGGGTCGCGTGGATCGGCTTCTGCGGCACCCTGATCTACCTAATGGATGCCTTCATAAAGGAATCTCGTTTTTATGTTGTTTTAGTTAAATGCCCGAGGGAAGCTGAAGATACATATACAAGCATTATCCAGTTCCGCATTGTGTATATCAATTAGGAGAGGAGTGCGGCGTTTTGGAGTCCGGCCTCCATGGACCTCGGTTTTTGCAAATTTTAAAATAGACAATTGAAAAAAAAATCCGAGGTATATAAATAATGCCGAGATCTACCGTTATGCAAAATCACAATAAAACTTTCGTTGTATTTTGACATAGAAGCATGCACCGAGCACCTAGTTGGACTAATTGGGCTCACATCATGGTAGTCCATGTCAGCGAGGATGTGGCGCTTGCTTGGCGTTCAACCACCATGGCGCTGACGCTCGGCCTAGCTTTCGATGACTGCTTGCAGGTAGCAGTGGGACGGCGCTGGCTTGTGGCGTGGGTTTGTGCGTGGCGGAGACAAAAATGCAATACCACAACTAAGAGGATACCCACTAACTATCCACACCCTTTATTTCATCAAGATTCATGCAACAAATTTATCAACGAATATTCAAATGTCAATGCATTATCAATAATTGATGGATTTATGTAATTTAAATTTTAGATTCATGTATTAACATGAATTTTCTGTGCATGCATTGACAAAAAACATTAAAGCCACACATTAACATATATTTTTTAGTTTTTTAACACATAAAATAGTAGGAATAATATGGCTCGTTGGATGCAAAATCAATGGTCATGATAAGTGGTGTGTATCCTTTTAGTTGTGGGAAATCTGCGTTGGGAGGAGAGTATCATTTATAACTTACCAGATTTACAGAAAAAAAACAAAGTTTTAAATAACCCGTTATAGCCATGCTATGGCAGTGAGCATGTTGCCGCTAAACTCCAGCGGCGACAACGAGGGCAAAGAGCAAAGGTACAGGAGGTTCAGCTACAGTGAGTTCTGGGAGCAGGTGCAGGCCGACATCAAGGCCACCGGCGTAAGGTCGGGCTCACACGATTCCGCATCAATCCTTCGACTGACTGAATGACTGACGAGGCAATTGCAATTAGGCAGCTACCAAATTTATCTTGATTTAGTGAAAAGTGAAAACACCAGAGCGGATGTTTCGATTCCTCCAATAAGTTGTATGTGCAGCACTCAGTTTGAAAACTCGGCTGAATTAGAGCATCTCCAACCGGTCCCTCAAATCCTCCCTATACGTCCGGCAGCACAGCCCGGATGTGTCCGACAGGAAAAAGAGTAAAAAATCATCACTCAACCAGTCCTATCAAACTACCCCTATACGTCCGGACTGTCGGCGAAACTTAAGGCATATGTGGGGAGAGTTCAGGGTAGGATTACCTGTCCGGTCACACGTCCGGGCTGTCCGCTTGAACCACTTTTTCCTTTCTTCTCATTTCTTTTGTCCTTCATTTATTCTTCTCTCTCCTTCTCCACCAATCACATGCAAATGACCCCACATTTTGAGGAGACTTTGAGGTACATGGTTGGAGGAGACCACTTTTAGGGGCGGTCCGGTCACTGTCCGCGGACACACCCGGACGTGTCTGCGGACAGTTTGAGTGCCAAATTTGACCATTGTGGTTGGAGATGCTCTTAAAAGACTGGCTTTGTTCTGTTCTGACGAGTGATGGAGCCTGGAAGAAGCTTGTTCAGACATACCGCTGGTCCGATGTGCCGAGTTATGATTTCAAAATACGGGCTCCCTCCACGGAGCCCTTTTTTTGAAAATTTTAAAAAGGACATTTCAGAGTTCCGAAAAAATATGAAAAAAATCCTAAATGTACACAGTGATTATTTTTATCAGTGTATAAAATATCAATGCAAAATATTTATTTTTTGGCTGTGTAAAAATGATAAATTTCTAGATCTAAGGTGTGAACAGTGCAAAATTCGATTTTATTTTTCTTCAGATTTGGCAGGATTTGTCATTGTTGTGTAGGCCAGAATACAAATTATTTTGGGACGAAAATTTGCAAGACCATAGAATACATCATTGTCAACATCTAGGATGTTATCCTAAAATATCGATTTTAAAAGAATTCAAAAAACAGGCTCCATGGAGCCCGTGCTCCAAATGAACTTTCAATTCGTTCCACTATGTAATGTGTAGTAGTTCCAGATATTCACTCTGGCTCGGGAGGTCATATGCTCTTGTTCGATTAAATAAAATTCAAAAATAGTAAAACATTTCAAAAACATCTAATTTTTTTGGAGATGAACACATACAAATTTCCTACATGCCAAGTTTTGTAATGAAAAGATCTGTGAAGTGCTCTGTGCGAAAAAACAAAGAAGTGCTCCAAAAAGATATTTATTAAATCTCATTTTGGCCGCTGATTTTGTTCTTGTCGCACATAGCACAATACATATCTTTTCATCATGTAACTTGGCACCTATATATTACATTTGATATGTTCATCTCCAAAAAACAGAACTTTTTGAAATAATTTAGAATTTCATGATTTTTTATTTTAACAGGAGCATATGAGCTCGAGAGCCAAAACACCACTCTCGTAGTACTTCGTTTCACTATGTATTAGTAGTACTTCGTTTCACATATATTAGTAGATATTGACAATAAGGCACTGTTTGGTTGGCCCTAAATTCGGCTGTCGGATTTTGGCTTGTAAGCCACAAAACCATCTAAGGTGCTTTCGGCTTTTGGCTTTTGACTTATACCATCATGCAACAATGTAAGTTAAAATTTAAAAGCCAAAAGCACCTAACTTATAAACTAAAGTTAAAAAAAACTAAATAAGCCTAACCAAAAAGGGCCTAAGTGTTGAGTCTCATAGTCTCCTTATGTCAACATCTACTAATATATGGTTCAATATGCTTATTGTAACACTATTTGTATGTTAAAGTGCGTGCTATTGTACTAGTTTTGTTCTAAGCAAAATATTGTAAACTTACAACAAATTTATAGAGAAATTTAACAACCATGCATAATACCAAATGATTGTGATTAAATCCATCACGAATTATATTTTTACATTGCATTTAATTACACACCTATTGTGATACAAACGGAGCATTATTTAATAATGAACTCCCCATAGCATACTAATAAATTCATCATGATCAAAACTGAGGTATAAAAACGATGCAGGTAACCAAACACGTCCAACTTGCCTATCAAGTATTCCCTCCGTCTCAAAATATATGGCGTCCTTTAATTTCGTGTGTCAACGACGTATACTTTTGACCATGATTTATACTTATAATATGCCCACAAAATTAGTATAATGATATATGAAATGAAAGAATTTTGCAAAACAATTCAATTGTACCAATTATACATTCTCAATCCACATAGTTTATCATATATTAGCGGTCAAAGTCGAGCATAAAAAACTAGCATAAAAATAACACGCCTCATATATTAATATATTAGGTTGTACACCAAGCAAACACATCCATCTATTCAACGAACTATGCACTAAAAGAAAATGTATATGTGCGGGTCAAACGAGTAATGTTGACCACTTTGGTGAAAGACGCCATGCGCCGGACAAGAAAAAGTAACGCAGATCATACATATTCCCTTCCCAAGACAAGGAAAGGTAACCACTTAAAAATTCTCATGATTTTACTTAATTATTTATAAGCACATCTTATATATATGTGGCCATTTCATTACACGGAAACAAGTTCAGCTACTACTGACACCAAAAAGAAGGCAGGTTCACAAGCAACCCCTACTTCAACAAAGAAAAGATACACCTATAAATATGTTATACTCCTGCAACATCAGCTAAATACCCTCTCATTCCTTGCAGTGCAATTTATGTGAAGAAAATATCAATCATTTCCAACTATTTCTAGCCAATTAACCTCTTGTGTAATCCCTCAAGTAACAGTCTTTAGTACAATTACAGATACATACTACATGTTACTGTAAAAGAAAATAGACTACATAATATTTTTTGAAGACAACCAAGCAATGTGATACAACTTAATATATAGGTAAACACATGTTACACGACACCGCGTCGACCCGTGGTGCGCCACTATGTGCTCATAGTTCAACACACCTTTCGATGGTACATATATGTGTTCCATCAGACTGTTTTTCTTTTGTCGGTGTTTCATGTATTTTTATCTGATAGTTCCTTGAGGATGGGAGAAATACTCGAAACAGATAACAGGGAATGGCGGTCTCATCTTACACATTTATTCCACAATTTTAGTGGAAATATCTGTTAACACCTCTGCGATATGGGATCCCTGTTACTCTGAACTTTCTATCAGGGAAAATATAGCATTTCATGTAAAATACTTAATTAATCATAACTTTCATGTTGCTTCCGATCCTCCTTGCAGGTTCTGTTAAGTCTTGAAGCTAATGTTTCAACATTATGGAAAATTAGATATGCAATGATAACCGAAGAGATGTAACATGTTGCAGATTAATTATATATAATCTTATGTATAGATCACATGCTTTGCATGGTCATATTCGTTGAAGCATATGGTGCGATTTTATTTTTATTATTTTCAGGAAATTAGTTTGCACTGAAGTAGAAAGCAAATGCGAGCCTTCATGACAACATCATAGGAGTTAGCTGATCTTTCTCATATTTTCCTATAAATGTATGTTCCGTATTAACCGGGCCAAACAAGTATTGTTTCTCCAGAGTTCCATGGAGTTCTTAACAACTCTAATAGGATATGAAGGACCTCACAACTCAAATCTTGTGGGACATTAAGGAGATCAGTATCACCTCTTACCTAATAATATTTTGGTTATATAATTTGCTAGCACTATCAGCGTGCCATTTGATATGACGGTTAGATATGAAATGCATATAGTAGTAGCTATATGTAGTGAAGTATATTGTAACCATCCATTTTGTCTTTATACTCATAATAATCTTACTTGTCTGCCTAATGACAGTCTGAAGATCACGACATTGTGTACGCATTGGCACCTCCATATGTTTATATAATTTTAGATGTTTTTCTTAACATCTGTCAAGCAAGATCGATTTACTTTGCGCAATACTGACATCTTGTGATGGTTTTCCTTTCAAAGTACTGACATCTCCCACTCTAGGAGTGAGTTTTGTTGTTGTTACACTGTTTTTTCCCATGACTATTCCAAAATTCTGATGATTTGTATAATGTTACATGGCTTTGTACACGTCACAAAAGTTGATGCACCAACGACAATCAATTATTTACTCACTTTTCAGATAATTAACTTGGTGACACACAACTGGGAAATTTGTGCAACAATTTATTTGTCTATACCGGCGCGACATGTCGCCATGGCCAACTTCGTAATGTTATTTAATGCATGAAGTTGCAATCCCTCCAAACACTAGTCATGCTCCCGCATTAGAGCTTGGACTTGTCCTTAAGTACCTAAGTTTCATTTGTTGAATGTTTTCGATTAGCATACATAAGACAGGTCCTTACTTTACTAGCCCAATTGTGCAATAGTGTTCCCAGACTAATCCTATAACTAGTTCTGACCTTACCCTTGAGAGAAACATCAATATTTCCTTTTAATATAATTTATATAGAACTTTTATACTTATTTTAAAAATGATACAGTCTTCATGAGTATAATGTTCTATTAATTAGTTGGTATTTTTAATCACATAAAAGTCACCAAATGATAGTTGTAACATTTTTTCTATATAGTTGAATAATACATTTGAATTATGCTAGATTTCAACTTTATTTTGTAACATATTTCTTCCCTGATTAATTTCGAATAACAACATAAACTATATAGCGTATCCATTTTTATTGTACAACTATTTAAGGATATGGTCTAACAAATATCTGAAACATGATTTAGTATGCGATTAGCTAAGCATATTTATAGACACTTTGAGAGTATAAATTGAACTTTGGTGTGATTTATTTAGCCCTATTTCCGTGGTTAAATATGTCTCGCATGTCAAAGTGGGTACGGTAATAATAAGATGACAATTTGTGCATGATGCATGCTTAGCATTCAAATAAGATTACAAGGCTCAATCATTCATCCTTTAAAGTACTACTAGCCTCCGATGGCCACGCTGCAGCTCAACCACATCTCGCGGGAGACCGCCGACGTGCGGGGCCTGGCCGCCTTCTACGAGGAGGTGCTGGGCTTCGAGCGCGTGCCTTCCCCGACCTACCACGGCATCCAGGTCGCCTGGCTCCGCCTCCCGGGCACCCCCGACGTCCTGCTCCACATCATCGAGCGGGACCCGGCGACCGCGGTCGCCGCCTCCCCTGGCGCCGTGGGCGCGCCGCCCGACCAGCTGCCCAGGAGGCACCACCTGGCCTTCTCCGTGGCGGACTACGACGGCTTCCTCACCGGGCTGAAGACTCGCGGCACGAACGTCTTCGAGAAGACGCAGCCCGACGGCCGCACGCGCCAGGTCTTCTTCTTCGACCCCGACGGTGAGGGGACTCGGTTCTCGGATGCTTTATTTCGTGTCCAGTTTTTGCTACTCCACTCTCGATTGAATCTGATCCCGGTTTCAATATCGTGTGTAACTGACTAAAACCTAGCCGGTGCTTGTTGTCTGCAACTGCAGCCTGTCATAGAACCGCGGCTCTGTCGAAGTTCCGAGGGTCCCAAGTATTATGCTCGTATTAGTTCCCAGGAATTTAGCTACTGTTTCCTACAAGCATCTGTTACTTTTAATTTGGTAGCACACTAGCACTGCTTTATTCTTCAGGAATTTTGTTCTCAAGTCCGTATGGTTTCAGCTCGATACAAGCTATAGAGTTTTCCCTTTTCACCTACTGTCCGAGAGATCAGACTGACTGTAAAACTAATTCAGAAAACTTGCACCTGTTACTTTAAAATTTGGAGCTAGTTTGACAGCACATTGTTTATAATCTCTTAAGCTGCATAAGCATTTGAGTATCCTTGAGTAGAACTACAAAGCAGCCTACAGTTTCAGGAGGTCAGACCTGCTTGACATGTGAGCACTGATGTGTTTTGAGTGATGGGAGGAGTGCCTGCCGCAAGTTTGCTTCACACTCCATTAGCTGCGCTACTTGTATGGCTCGCAGCATCCTTGCTATAATCGTCAGGCAAAGAGTAGAGTTTTTGGGTATCTGCATGTTTTGTGGTCTCAGGGTTACTATATACTAGTGATATCGGCTTGCCTTTTCAGACTATTGTGCCGAGTTCAGCAAGTAGGGTTAGTTCAGTTATGCATTTTATTTCTCGTATGCATCGAATCTCTTTCTTACCGACCAACATCTGATAGGTGTGTTGCATGCTTGATTATGACCAGATCTATCAGTTTGTAGTAAGATATTCGTTTGGTAAATACTTCTGTTTCACTTCTTAGCCAGGTCATGCTAAATGTTCCTCGCAAATGAAAAAGATCATGCTAAATCTATTATTGTGTATTTAAGCTTGTATTGTCATCATTGTTATAAGTAGGGTTCTGAAAACGAGTTCTATACTCTTTAGTTCCTGTAAATTACTCGAAATTGCTTATCATTAATAAATAGCAAGCCGGCCTATGGCTGATGATAAATCTTGGCCAGTGAAAGACTCTGTATATGGCGGCATTTGCTTTCAGTAAGTAATGTTGGATGTATAGGTCTCCAACAATATTCTGAACTCTGAAATTGATGGATCTTAGACAATTGTCTGTAACTAGGACAAACTTGGTACCGTTACCGGAAGTCATTTCCTCAAGCCTGTCACTATATCATTTGTCTAGCCTTCGTAGATAAAGCTGCTTATTCTGGTTAGCAAACCTGATTATGGCTGGCACCTGTATACTTTTCCAATTCTATGGTATGGAGCGGTTTCTTTCGATTGCTTTCCATATCGATCACCCTTAATAGTATGCTAGGTCCCCTTCTTCTTTTAACTCGTGACTGGTGTGTGTATCTTGTTGTACCAATTCTAAGTACAGATATTTAAATCCAAAGACCGCACCTGTCATTGATATTATCCTTCTTTTAATTTTGAATTCAGATGTATTTTTACGGTGTAACCTAGTTAGCAGTGAATTCCTTGCGTGTTACTGAAGCTTCTGAATTCTGATAATGCATATGCTTGTTGCTCTTGCCATGTTTTTTCAAAATTGTGATGTAGTATGTTACACTGTTATCCATTCCAAAAACATCCACATCTTCATGATCATTGACACGTTTGTTTCTGTTTGCAGGCAATGGTCTAGAAGTTACAAGCCCAAGCTCTAGTGATAAGTAACCTGGGGGCATGATATGCTTTCTACTTCCGCAATAACTGTGTAAGTAACTGATGTTATAGCACGTCCCAAACTGAAAACCCACAAGTAGTTGCGCCCTCACCTCCAACTGCAGAAATGCATCTCCTGATTTTGCACTGTATGGACAGTTTTCTGCTGCTGCCGGACATTAAGCGAGGAGCTGCTAGTCTGCTAAAATTCTGAAGCACTGTCAGTTTTCTTGATGCATATGATCGCCTCATCTGTTTTGCTTGTTTGGTTGCAGGTAATGATGCCCGGAGAGTGAGATGATGGAAACTGCAGAATCTTAGGGAACTTTTCAGGATCATGCTTTATTTTCAAACGAATAATGAGCTTACTACATGAGCTATGTACCCCTATGGTTGTAATATGGATCTGTGACTGAATCGTGCAATGGAAATGTATGTTTTAATACGTATAAATTAAGGCAAAGACATACAGAGTACAGAATACACATACAAAGGATAGACCAGAGGGACGCAGCTCCATACAAATTGCAGAAAGACCCCTCGGGAACGAAAGATTTACAACGAAGACCCCCGAGAGCTCTGCCACACCAGTCCACTGCTCGACTCCGGCGCCGGCAAGCAGCGAGAGAGAAGAAGCGAGAGAGAAGAAGACGGACACCCACACACCCAAAGTTGGAGAAGCTCCATCGCCATGACGGCTTTATGAACCCCAGAAGAAGCACCAGAAGTGCCCACCTGTCGCTGTGGCACGCGGGTCGGGGAACAACCCCAAGCTCACCTCCAACCTCTAGATCCGGCTGCTCCCGTCGACGACGTCGAGGAACAGCGCCAGATCCGCCTGCCGCAGACCTCAAGCCCAACACGGAACACGTAGACCTCCAGCCCGCCGCCAGCCTCACCAGGCCAACCGCGGAAGCTCCTGCATAAGATCCCCACATCTCCACATCGGCGAGGGAGCAATCGCCGAAGCGACGGTGGAGAAGGAGAAACAAAATCCAACACAAGATCGTCACCACCACCATGACAATCTCGCCAGGAACCCTAACCTCCCAGATCCAAGACCGGCACGAGCCGAGGAAGCCGCGTCGGAGCCGGATCTGGAGGAAATTATTCGCCGCCGCCATCACCACCGTCGAAACCGAAGCGACGGACGAGCGAAGACCTAGCCCTAACCTATCTACACGCCATGAACAGACCAGCGAGGTTCCCCCTCCCTCCCGCCGTCGGAGCGGCCGGCGGAGGAAGGAGGAACCCCTCGGCCTGCCGGCGGAGAGCGGTGGCAGTCGAGGCTTCTCCCTTATCGCCTGTCACGAGAGCGAGAGGATAAGGCAAGCTTCTCTCCGGGGCAGCAATGGAAATGTATGTTTGTTACTGAATCCTGCTGTGTGTTACTACATTTAGTTACAGCGGTCTGGTTATTGTCCAGCCGATCTCTCGCCACTAAACCAATTGATCAAAGCACAAGGAACAAGAATGTTTAAGCTATCATCTCACGCAGTAGAAGCAACTAAATTAGGCACAAAGAAGCATCTCAGTATCTCACAGTAGCTCGTGAAATACATTGTACTACAAGTATCGGAGAACATGATAAGGTCGCCGGCGTGAGATAAGATCGATCAGTCGTTGGCGGTGGCGAGCTGGACCTGGAGCAGCTCGTCCTCGGGGATGACGCGGATGGTGCAGTCGGAGCGCGGG
>CAMZMU010000055.1:7323909-7493569 GCA_947311845.1 Poa pratensis | reverse complement strand
GGGAGTGCTTGAACTTGGAGAAGCCAAGAACGCGAACCATTCTAAGGCCAAAGGAATTCATCTGTGCTTCCGAACTGGCAGCCAAGGCCATCGACTCCTCACCAGTCTCCAGCGCAACTGTCCTCTTCACCGCCTCAGCATCTCTCCACGCAACAGTCCTCTTCACCGCCTCACCATTCTCCCAAGCGCAGCCTGTCTCCGTCGCCGCGTCAGCCGTTTCCGCCCACCGCTCGTACTATGAGGGGTAAGCGATCACCGAAACGTAAAAGGTCGCCCCTCCCAACAGTACCTCATAAGAATCTTCCCATTAGACCTTATGATAGGACTGTAGCGAAAATGCCGCGGAGGTGGCTGCCTACAATAAGCTTTTTTTGCACCAAAAAAGCCCGAGCAGAAGCCGGTATACGATGAAAAATCCAAAAAGTGGAGAAAGTCCTTCCTTGCGCAGCCATCCTAAATATCGATGAATCTGCAATCTGACTATGGTCGTGAACTTAGTAAGCTAGCACGTGCCCATCTGAGCAGGACAAGGAAAGAAGAGCAAAAAGCGGGAAAACAAATTGCCCAGCTCAGACAGCAGAAAAATCAATCGCCCCCCCGCTCATAGTGTGTTCCGATATCGACAAGACTTTCAGAGCCGATATGGATAAGGACCTGCAATTATTGGACCCCAGAGCCATACCTGCTGCTAGAGAACAGGGTATCACTAATCGCAGGCCATGGAAATGCTATCGCCATGGTATGACTCTTGGTCAACTTTAGGCTATGAAATCAGCCAATGTTAGAGATAGCACGGAAATATGTCACAGGGGAGTCATGCAGTAATGAGGAGCTCACCGCGTATCAACACATATGCGAAATATGCACACTGGTACTGGTGCACACATCAAAGAAGGACGCGAAAGGAGTGGATTGCGGAGGACGTTCGAGTGGACATTTCTTCAAATCTTACGGTATACAGGTTTCAAATGACTGACTGTTTCAGTTATTCTATCAGCGCGCCCTCGACAGATCTATCCTCAGTTGCTATTGTCTGTAAGTGATTTATTTTCGTAATTAAGTCTCTAGCTCAGCTCGTTCATTGCCTGTATTTATTACCTGACTATATATATATCCTTTATTGTACGCTATATGTAGAATTAAGATGATGGAAGCAAAGCATCTAGACATTATGAGATGTTGGGTTCGTTGACCCATATATTGTTAATGAACATACATTACGCAATCACCCAAAGACGGAGCATGACCTGACCACATTTTTAATCAAGCAAAACTTCTGTACGGAAATACTATTTCCTTACAACTTCAAGTGAGTGTTTCTGTCTTGTACATATTTTTATTGGCTTTCTCGATGTTAAGTGTAATTGATGACACATGTCTTGCTTTATGTAAACGTCCGCAGTTCCACTGGATTCTGCTAATCATTCAAGTTGACAAGTCCATAGTTTGAAGCATACGACTCCATTAAGTTGGGACCCAAGCGACGTGGACCGAAATGAAAGAAATGCTCAATAAGTAATTCAATCATTATCGCATTATATCGGCCTCTTTCGTTCGTTTCCTGATATCAAGTAATTAATAACTCCTTTTTCATTTTTTTTGGCCAAAGCAGGTGTTGGACACTATTCAAACAGAATGTAGAAGGTCCATTCAAAGATAGCTAACTATATACATGAAAAGTCCGCAGCAGCCACCGGAAGTAATTTATGTGGATTCTACGTTTGCGAGTTCATTCGCCATTGACCTCTGAGCGGAGAACAACTTCTTTGAGCAAAATGCGGGAGAAGCTCGCCCCAGAACAGCGCATACAGCAATTCAAGGAATTGGCGGGATTTCTGCTTAGGGAGGTCATCGATGAAAAGGGGAGAACATTATGCTGTGGACGATGAACTACATATGTGATCTATCTTGTCGTGGTGGGATCACAACAGATGCCATGGGTATGGCTAAGATGGGCCGAATGGTCGTTGGGGAATCCGGGGAGGGTTTATGCACTCAAGAAGTGCACAAGCAAGAACACGCAAGAACACGAACTAGAAACCAAGAAAGCAAGAACACAAAGCACACCACGATGTACCCTGCTTCGGGCCCTCTTGCGGAGGTAACACCCCTACTGCAGCACTATCCTACTCAGTGTATAGCTCAAAGTGACAAGTACAAGCTGCTCCTCGAGCTGTATGATGATACAATGGTGAGAACTTGAGGTAAAAGATGGAGCTACACGGGAGGAAGGCACTCCGAGCTAGATCCGAGGTGTTTCCGGGTGTTCCGAGGTTCCTTTCTCTTTCTCTCTCTGTTTATCGATCTCTCCTCGGGGGCTCAAGCAGGAGGGGGTGAAGCCCTCTATATAGGCCAACCGGGTTACCGTTGTGCCCCTCGCTGAACACTGTAGCCATGCCTGCTTTGGTCATCATTGTACTCCTGTCAGGGACAAGACATGGCCTGCCCATCCCCTGCATCACCACAGTGAGCTAGGATGTCTCCTCTGACAGAGACAGGACATAGCCACGCCGTGCTACCTCGTAGCCTTTTCCCCGGATCTCACGCGTCAGCGGTCAGAGGCGTGCAGCCCCGCCAAACCCGGGGCAACGCCTCTGCCATGCTCCGTGACAGACGCTTCCGTGTCAGGCGTGAAGTGACAGAGCATTGACTCCTGCCCGAGCTACGGCCTCCTGCCGTGGTTAGCTCGGTCCTGCTTCCGTTCCTTACCTCGGGTCTTGTACTTAAGACCCGACCACCTCGGTATAACTTCCTTCACACAGCTTCTCCTGTACTCACCATATAAACCATAGCACCGAGGTATTAGGTCGCTGACCATAGCTCGGACAGTGAACCTCGCCCAGGCTGACGGGATACCTCGGATCCCTCTGGGCCAAGATAGGTCGGCCTTTGTATCCTCCAGGTCAAGATTAAGCTCGGACACTCCCAGGCCCAAACAGGTCGGCCCTTTCCGTACCTCGGCATATCTTTAAACTCATCTTTATGCCAAGCCTTGACCCTACCCGGGGTAGCCCCCCGACATTAGTCCCCGAAGCTGGTGCGGTCCTACGACCTCGGATGGAGGGCCGTAGCAGGTTCAAAATAACCAAGGCACCACCTCTAAACCGACCTCCAACATAGCTCCGCCGAGGTACTTCCCACAGACCTTAATCTCATCCGAGGTTGATCTGCAATCTGAACTTTCCGAGCTATGTGACTCAGCACAATCTTGCCTCAAGATTTTCCGAGGCACGTGGCGAAGAATCTCTGCCCGGACCTCGAAACCCGGACCTCTGAAAGACAGGTCCTGACCACACGCCGCCCTCGTCAGCCGGACCCACCAAACAGCGCACCTGCGCACTCAAGTGCGAGACCAACTTGACCGCCCGCGACTCCTCGATTCTCGCGCTGACCGCACAGGAAATCCGAGGCTGGCGGTTGCCACTCTGCGGCCCACGATGTGGCCGATCGTGCGGCCACCAACCGCGCAACCGCTCTCCGCCCGCACACGATCCCACGATCCCACGCTCCCGGTAACCGCGCGGTAGTGCGCAGTTACCGCCGTTACTGCTCGCGCTTATAAATATGGGCCCCAGGGCAGGACTTCGTCTTCTTCTTCCTCCATCGCACACCGCTCCGTGCCACTGCCTCCGTCGCCGCCGTCGAGCACCTTGCCGCACCGGAGTACGCGCCGCCGTTCTGCAACACCGTTCCGCACCGCCGTCAACGCCTCGCCGCACCGGAGCACGCGCGCTGCGCCTGGCGCCATCGACTCGCCGCCGATCCCTCGCGTTCCTCCACGGTGAGTTCCTTGCTTCCCCTCCATTGCCGTGGATGAGTTCATCCTCCGATGAACTCGAGGATCCTGATGAACCCTAAGATTCTGATGAACTAGATGATCCCCTCGAGCCCTTTTAGCACATTTTAGATCTTCTTAGATTTGCACCGACGCATCGCACTGTCCTTTTAGTTTGCCCCTGGATGAACTTGATTTTATTTCCCTTTTTAGCTCACCGGTAGATCTTTGCTAACATCTCGCCACGGTAGAAACATGTTTCCCGCCTAAATCTTTAGCTCGGCTGTTTTGACTGATCCGAGGTATTTTACCCCGGCTATCCTGAACTGTCCGAGGTACTTACCCCGGTTGAACCTCCTCTTCTGCAGGAAAGCGTCAACATGTCTTCTGCCTCGGATCCCGCCGAGGAAGGAGCACAGGAAACGAGGTAGCTGGGAGGGATCCGACGTCACGGAGGTCGACATCAAATGGCTCCGAGATTCACGGCGGATCCCGGCTAAACTCATCTGCCGGTTCCGAAGAAAGAGACATCGAACCCGAGGTGGAATCCGGGAGAGGGTCGTCTTCCTGGACCACTTTGAACGTGGCTTCGGGCTCCCGGCCGGGAAATTCTTCCGGGATTTCTTGGACAAATTCGGGCTACAACCACACCACCTGCCCGCCAATGCCATCCTCCAACTTTCGGCCTACGCGACCTTTTCCGAGGGTTACCTCGGATTATGGCCAAGCATCGAGTCCTGGGCCAAGTACTTCCAGCTGAAGAAGCAAAGTGTCCCGAACAAGAAGGTCGTGGACAAGGAGATGACTGCTTGCGGGGCGGCCTCGATTTCACCTCGGCGCCTCTGAGTTTCCTCGGATCAGGGCCTGGACTCCTGCCGCAAATGGCAACGCTCCTTCTTCTATGTGAAGAACCCGGGCCGAAGACCTCATCAATTGCCGGAGTTCACCATTGGAACCCCCACTGCCCAACTCAACTGGGATTATGAGCCTGCACCCGACGCTCCCGAGGTTCTTCTGATCCACCAACCATGATGTCACTCCAGGAGAAAAGCTGGGGGCAGATGACATCTTGCGCACCATGATCACCCGCCGAGTTAGCCCTTTACAAGAGCGGGCCCATAAGATCTGCCATATGAGTGGCCGCTACGACCCCACTCGCACAGCACCTTTGAACTTGATGACTCCGAGGTGAAGAGGCGCATCCGGCCATCGCCAAGACCACCATGCCCGACAAGTGGAAATGGGGTGTCAAGCCCTATGACCGAGATCACCTTCCAGCTCAAGTAAGTGTACTTTACCCGACGTAAAATATTCCTCGGTTTCATTTTCACCCCGGCCTTGTGATTCTTGTGCTAACTCGGTTTTACCTTGCCACCTCTGCAGAAGTTCACTCGACAGGAAATCGAGGATGGCCCCCTTTCTTCTAAGGAGTGGACTCCCGACCTGCCTGTCCCGGCCGCCGAGGTTGAAGATCCGGACAATGAGGATCACCTCCCCATTCCCAAGGCCACCTCGGGTAAGACTCGTGGTTTCACCTCGCACCGCCCACCAGTTCGATCGTCTATCCAGGATTGGCCCGATGATGACGATGATGATTGCCAAATTCTGGAACCTGTCAACGTTATTCCCATTTCATATGCTCCTCCAACATATAAGAACTTTCATCCAGCGTCTGCAGCTTCCCGGAAGCGCTCAGGACCTGGTACCTCGGATGCCGAGGCTTCCAAGACCTCGGAGACTGCGGCGCCCAAAGCCAAGCGTGCCAAGAAGACCTCGGGAGGCACAAGAAGCGAGGCCCCGTGGAGAAGATGCGTAAGTCACCTTGCTCCTTTTTACCTTTCACGCTGTTCCGAGGTTAAGTTTTTTATACTCTAACTTAATCTTTTCTTTTGTCTAGCCCGGCTCGGCAGATCAAACAGAGCCATAGCTCGATACACTCACCACTGCCTCCAGTGGTTGAAGCTCAGACCACCGAGGTCGAGGTTAACCTCGGCAGCCCCGCCAGAGCCTCTCCTCCAGAACGGTCCATTGACCTCAGCAGCCCGGAGAAGACCATCTCCTCCCCGGTGCGTCTCCTCCGCCGAACTTCCACCGCCGAGCTCTGACTCCGGCCTGGGGCACTCTGCTCCCCGCCGAGATCAGACTCCTCCGCCTCCTCAGAAGGATGCGGAGACAGATCGCGCCAAGACTCCGGCTAAGACCGTGCAGGAGCCTCGGCTCTCCCCCAAGTCTCAAGCTGCGCGCAACCAGCAGCAACAGCAGCAGAAGAAGCAGAAGAAAGATTCAGCTCCAGTTGTTGAGCCCCCCAAACAGCCACAGCAAACTCCAATGCCGCCACCGCCACCGGGCCCCAAGGCTGCGAGCACCCAACTAGTGCCGCATGCCGCGCCGAGTCCACCTGACCAAGACCGCGCCCTCGAGCTCTCAGGTCGCCACCTCCCGAGCTCTTTCGCTGCTACCATCCAGCCGAACATCAGCAGCTGGGAGGTCGGGCAACTCCGGACCAAGAGCGGGAACAGCTTAGGCTCGGAGAAGCACTATATGGACTGGAACTCGGCTGACACTGCCGAGGTCTCCTCTAACCCGAGCTCTGAGCATCCAGTTGGACCTAGCGCCGTGCTCCAGTCCATCTACAACATGCAGACTGCGGTCCTTGATGCAGCAAGAAGGCCTCGGTAAGTTTCTTTACGCAACTCTCTTTCTTCCTTTGAAACCAAATGACAAACATACACTATTCCCAGTCCCCGAGATTCGGGTTGAGCAATTGACACTCCACCGAGTTAAAATTGCTCGGCTTGAATCTCAAAAACTTGTCATTTCTCCCATGCTGAGTCCCCGAGGCCAATGCCAAGTCCCCGGGACTCAATTGGGCCTCGGGTGCTAGAAATACCTCGGATTTCTCCGAACTGATCTCTCTATTTTTTCAGGAGTGCAACAATGCTCGGACAAAGATCTTCAAGAACCTCCTGCTGGATCACAACAGATTGAAGAAGTCTCACCGGACTCTTCTATCCGCAAGGAGCAGAGCGACAAAGATTACGCCTCCAAGTTGAAGACAGCCGAGATGAAATAGCTCGGCTGCAACAAGAGCTGAACCGGGCTAATGAAGCCAAAACTGCTGTGGAGGACGCTATGAAGGTCAAGGACCAGGCCGCCGAACAGCAGCAAGAGCTTGCCAAGACCCTGGAGAGCCGCGCCACCTCGGCCGAAGCCGAACTTATCGCCCTCCGAGCTATCTCGAAAAGCTGGTTGTCCGAGCTCGCTCGGATTAATCACCAAATGGACAGTAAGTTTCTTTTCCCCTTTTCCTTATTTTCTGCCGACCTACACCCCGTGCCACCGTATGCCTTATTTCAGCGACAGCCTTTTTGTCTTCTTCAGAGAACTTTGAGCACTCCAAGGACAAGGCTATCCGCGAAGTTCAAGCAGCTCGGGCAAAGAGGGCTGAGACAGAAACCCTCAGCGAAAGCTGGGATATCCAGGACCACCTTGTTGCCCTTAATGCTCGGATCAGGCCGCTCCGAGCCATTGGAACCAAGCTGGTTGATGCTGCCATCGAGGTCCACCGTGCCCTCTGGCCCAAGGTCAAGACTCCCACTTGCATCGACGAGCTCGCCACGAAGCTGAAAGGAGCCGAGGCTAGACTTCGGGAGTGGAGATGCTCATCAGCTCGGGCTGGAGCGGACAAGGCCCTGGTGTTCGTGCTGTCCTGGTATGAAGATGTTGAGATCCACACGGTTACCTCCCTGCGCAGGGGCTCTCCTTGGAACTCCACCCCTGATGGCATTGCGAAACGCCAAGCAGCAGCCGACCGCTTTGCTAGTTATGCAAACACCCGGACCTTTGATGACGGGCGCCTCTACTCTGAGGACGAAGAGAGCTCGGACGAGGAAGCGAGTCCGGTGAAGAAAGTTCTGACGGCGAGGAAATTGACTTTGACGAGCCTGAGAGCTCCAAGGGCAAGGCCGGCAAAACAACCGAGGTGGCTGAAGGCTCTGATGATGACTTCAGCTTCGACGAACCTCCGAACTCCAAGGGCAAGTCCGGCAAAGCCGTAGCCACCGAGGTGATCTCCCCCGACGTGACGGACACCCCGGCATCCACTCCAACAACCGAGGTTGCTTCCGCGACCGAGGTGGTTCCTGCGCCCGAGGTTGTTCCTGCGCCCGAGGCTCCTGCGCCGAGGTCCTGCGCCCACCTGCGACCGAGGTCTCTTCCGAGGCCTGAACTTGTCTCAACAAAACATTAAATCCCCGGTATGCCGGGTGCAGATGTAACAGACCTTAAGTAGTTTGCCTTGCTACCAGTACTATTATCTTGCTATCCGAACCATGCTTTTCTAAAATTTATGCCGAACCCTTTTGGAACGAGTCCCCGAGTTCACTTTCGTGTTTACTATACTTGGCATTCTTTGCTCTTGTCTACCATTTTGGCGTTCGACAGTCGAGTCACAAGATTGTTGTTTATAGCATACAGTACTTAGCAAATGTCGAGGTGTTTCAAAATCATCCGACATAAACGAAAGGTAAAGACAGGGGTTAGTAAACGACACATGCCGAACTATATTTTTGGACCGAGTCCCCGAGTCCATTTTCATGTTTCCCACGTTTTTTCATCTTTGCTCTTGACTACCATTTGGCGTGCAGTCGAGTCACAAGATTAGTTACACAGCATACATTACTTGAAGTTTGAGACGAGGTTCAAAATAGTTCGGCATATGAACGAAATTGACAAACAGAAATAAAACACAAGCACAAGAGCGAGGCAGTCCCCGAGCTTCAACCTCGGAGTGCCGACATTTCATTAAGGATTAACCGAGGTACATACATTGCGCCCTTCATGAGTAGAAAGGTCGGAGTAGAGCTATATTCCATGGTCGCCTGACCTCTGATCCGGGGTTGTCCAGCCCATCTTCCCTTGGTTCCTGCGCATCTATTAGATAGTACGAATCATTGAGCAGAGCTCGGCTCACAATGAACGGTCCCTCCCATGGAGGTGACAACTTGTGCCGACCTTTCTTGCGCTGCACCAGCCTCAGCACCAAATCTCCCTCGTGAAACACACGAGGGTTGATACTCCGGCTATGATAACGTCGGAGACCTTGCTGGTATATTGCTGACCGAGATGAGGCCAATCTCTAGCTTCCTCAAGCAGATCTACTGCATCCTCCCGAGCCTCTTTTGCCTCGGCTTCAGTGTACATTGCCACTCTGGGCGCATCATATCGATGTCAGTGGGTAGCATAGCTTCTGCCCCATAGACCATAAAAAATGGCGTATAGCCAGTTGATCGATTTGGCGTGGTCCTTAGACCCCACAGTACTGCTGGTATCTCATCTATCCAACACCCCGGCGTTTTCAGCAGTGGTTCAATGAGCCGAGCCTTGATGCCGGCCAACACTAGAGCATTTGATCTTTCCACTTGTCCATTAGACTCCGGGTGTGCCACCGAGGCTATGTCCAGCCGGATTCCCTTGTTCATGCAAAACCGAGCAAATTCTCCAACAGCAAAGTTCGTGCCGTTGTCCGAGATAATGCTATGGGGGTACCCATATCGCAGAATGATCTCCTTCAAAAAGTCACTGCTGAATGACCATCCAACTTCCGGATTGGTTTCACCTCGATCCACTTGGTGAACTTGTCCACCATCACCAGTATGTGCGTCATGTTACCTCGGGCTGGTTTGAACTCTCCCACCATATCCAAACACCATACCGCAAACGGCCAAGTGATAGGAATTGTTTTGAGCGCCGAGGCTGGCATATGCGTTTGCTTGGCAAACCTTTGGCATCCTTCACATCTCCGGACTATGGCCTCTGCATCAGCAAGAGCAGTGGGCCAATAGAACCCATGCCTGAACACCTTGGCCACCAGAGCTCTTGTGCTGCAATGATGACCACACTCTCCTTGGTGGATCTCCAAAAGCATCTCCTTGCCTTCAGCTGGCTCGACACACCGTTGCAACACCTCGGTTACGCTTCTTTTATAGAGCTCCTTGTTGATGATGGTGTACGCCTTGCCCTCCTTTGGATTCTCCTAGCCTCGGTTGTGTCACTTGGCAAGCTTCCCTCCGTTATGAACTTCATGATTTGCTCCGCCCACTCCGGCACTGGGTGCAAAGGAAAAAATTCTCGTCCACCTCCATTGGTTCGGCCACCATAATCTCCTCCATTATTTCCTCCACCATCCTGCGACCAGTCCCCGAGTCTTGATGAGCAGTCCCCGAGGTTCGGTGCGCAGTCCCCGAGCTCTGCCACGCAGTCCCCGGGTCCGACCAAACGCACCCGACGTCTACCTCCATTGGAACAGGTCCGGGCTCTTGCTCCGCCGGGATGAAAATAGATTCGGATTCAGGAGAAGGTTTGATTGAAGGAGTTCTCAAGTGATTCAGGGCTACCCCTGGTGGTACTGCCTCTTTCGATGAACCGAGCTTTGACAACACGTCGGCAGCATCATTTTCTGCCGAGGTATATGCCTGTACTCACACCCTTCAAAGAACCCGGATATCTTTTGCACATGGAACCGATATAACGCCATGTTGGCATCCAGAGCATCCCAAGTTCCAGAAGATTGTTGCACCACCAGGTCGGAATCGCCGAAGCACTCTACACGCCGGATACCGATCTCCTTCGCCACATTGAGGCCATGGATTAAGGCCTCATACTCCGCCACATTGTTTGATGCTGAGAAATGAATCTGCAGCACGTATTTCAGCTGATCTCGCTTCGGCGAGGTGAGGACTATTCCAGCCCCCAGCCCGATCTTTGTCTTGGACCCATCAAAATGCATTTTCCAATAATTATAGTCCGGCCTGGGTGGCTCATACTGCATCTCGGCCCAATCACAAAAGAAGTCCGGCAACGCCTGGGATTTAATTGCATCTCTTCTCTCATAATGTGGTGCATATGGAGACACCTCAATCGCCCATTTGGCAACTCGGCCAGTTGCATCTTTGCACCCGATGATCTCCGAGATTGGAGCTTCGCACACCACCGTCATGGGATGCTCCTGGAAATAATGCTTCAACTTCTTGACCGCCAGGTAGACACCATACGTCATCTTCTGGTAGTGAGGGTAATTCTGCTTCGAGGTAGAGATCACCTCGCTCAAGTAATACACCGGTCTCTGCACCGACCTGCCACCTTCTTCGCGCTCCACCACCACTGCCACACTTACAACTCGGTTTGTGGCCGCAATGTAAAGTAACATCGGCTCATTGTGCAATGGTGACGCCAACACCGGGGCAGTGGACAACATCTTTTTCAGCTCATTGAACGCCACGTCGGCCTGCGGGGTCCATGTAAACCCGGTACTTTTCTTCATGAGCTGGTACAAAGGTAAGGCTTTTTCTCCCAGCCGACCTACAAATCGGCTCAACGAGGCTAGGCACCCTGTGAATTTCTGCACATCTTTCAAACACTTCGGTAACTTCATGTTCTCAATAGCTCGGATCTTGGCCGGGTTAACCTCGATACCTCGGCTAGACACCAGGAATCCGAGCAACTTTCCAGCCGGGACACCAAAGGTGCACTTGTCCGGGTTAAGCTTCAACCGATATTTTCTCAAATTCACAAATGTCTCCTCGAGATCCTCGAGGAGAGTACGTTTCTCCTTAGTTTTGATGACGATATCATCGACATACACTTGCACATTTTTGCCCATTTGAGAGTGCAGGCATTTCTGCATACACCTCTGATAAGTTGCCCCGGCATTTCTCAGACCAAAACACATGACACGATAGCAATACGCCCCATACGGGGTAATAAAAGCAGTCTTTATTTGATCCTTTGGGTTCAGTGGTATCTGGTGAAAACCAGAGTACGCATCGATAAAAGACAACAGTTCACAACCAGCAGTGGAATCAATCACTTGATCAATCCGAGGTAATGGAAATGGATCTTTCGGGCACGCCTTGTTGAGGTTAGTGAAGTCAATGCACATGCGCCACACCTTGACCACGGCTGGCTCGTCTTTCTTCTTTTCCACCAAGACCGGATTGGATATCCAGTCCGGATGCAGCACCTCCATAATGAACCCGGCTGCAAGCAACTTAGCCAGCTCGTCCAGCACCACTTGTCTTCGGTCGTCTGAGAGACGACGGGTCGGTTGCCTCACCGGTTTCACCTCGGCCTGACAAATAAAGAGTGCTCTGCCAACTCCCTCGGAACACCAGGCAGGTCCTTAGCCGACCATGCAAAGATATCCCGATTCTCACGGAGGAAGTGACAGAGCTCGCTTTCCTATTTCTCGCCCAGCCCGGTCCCAATGATGGCCATGCTCTGGGTGCTCCGGGTCAATGGGGATCTTCTTGGTCTCCTTGGGCACCTCGAATGCTGCAGTTGAGTCCGGGCTCATCAGTCCGGACATGCCGAGCTGTGTTGACTGCGCCATTGCCACCACTTGATGCAGCTTCTTCTTCTCAGCTGCGATCACCAAAGACTCGGCCAGATTAGACCCCGCCGAGGCACACTGAATGGCTCGCTTGTAGTCACCCGAGATGGATATGATCCCATTAGGCCCTGGCATTTTCATCTTCAGGTATGCAACATGGGTGGAAATCATGAACTTGGCCAGAGCCGGCCTTCCAAGCAATGCATGGTATGCACTCTCCAAGTCCACCACCTCGAACTCGATACTCTCAACTCGGCAGTTATCCTTGGTTCCAAATGCTACATCCACCCATATCTTGCCCATGGGTGCACAGGAAACGCCAGGCACAATCCCATGAAAAGTACAACTGCTTGGCATCAACTGATTTGGCGATATGCCCAATTTCACCATTGTGTCTCGGTACATGATGTTGATGGCACTGCCATTGTCCACCAGAACTCGGGTAAACCTCACATTGTTAGTAGGCCCACACAACGTCGGATCTACCACCAGGGCATACTTTCCAGGGCTCGGCATGATCCGAGGTGTGTCTTTCCTGCTCCAAGTGATCTCCTGCTCAGACCAGTTCATATAGGTCGGCACCACCGGCATTACTGCATTCACCTCCATGGCACGCCTCTGCACGCTCTTCTTGTCAGTTGGCTCGGTCACAAAGACCACATAGCTCGCATGAGCCTCTCTATAGTCATTTCCGGGGTATTCATACTGCTGACTTGGTCCGGCACCATTGTTGTTGTTACCTCGGACATTCACAACATTCACGGGCCTTGCTGCTGCAGGCCTCGGAGGAGGTGCAGTGGTTATCGGGGTAACATTTGCTCCGGACAGATTTGGGTTAGGCCTCGGCTGAAATCTCTGAGGTGGTCCTCCTGTTTCCTCCGGCCTTCGCCCCTTCTTCCCTGATTCTGCGGTTCCAGCTGCACTGCCGGGTTGAATGGTTGGCTGGCTTGCGCGGGTCGGTCGTATGGTAACAGCAAGGACCATCTATCATTGATTCATAAGTCAAGGGTGGCTCCGGGTTCGGACTAAATGCCGGACCATTGATTTTCGGCCTCTGGACACCTCCAGCTCCGGGCTGATCCGGGTTCACCGCTGCAACTTGGTTCGAGGTGTATGGGTAGTCCGGCTCCCTCCTCTTTGTCCGAACTCTTGGCGGTCATTACACCTTGGTCCGAGCCGGTTGTTTATTGGCTCCCTCCTTCTGTTACGTGCCACTGCCTCTGCTGCTGGCTGCATCGGATCACCCAGAGCATAAGAATCTGCAATCCGGATTGTTTCTGCTAGGGATTTCGGCATATCTCTTTGGAGCCTCTGCCACAGCATGCTGCCATGTCGACAACCATCTGCAAACCAGGAAATGGCCTGTGCCTCTACAACTCCTTCACAGGAATTCCGAACATTGCTCCACCGAGTTAAGAATTCTCGGTCAGTTTCATGATCATCTTGCTTACATGCTGCCAGGAGCTGAGGTCGGTTTGGCCTCTTGTATGTACTAGCAAAGTTGCTGTTAAACGCCAGCTCCAAGTCTATCCAGGAGTTGATACTATACTCCGGCAAATTATTCAGCCAGATCCGAGCTGGACCTTCCAACATGTGCGGGAGATACCGGACCGCCCATCGGCGATTGCCCCCCGCTATGTGCACCGAGGATACATAATCTGTCAGCCAATCTTGCGGCTTGGTGCTCCCGTTGTATGGCTTGGTGTTCCGACCTAACTGGAACTGAGATACTGGCGGTGGTGGCTCCTTCATGATCCGAGGTCCAAAACACGCCGGACCAGGAGGGCCTTCCTCCTCCAGTTGCTCGGAAGTAGATTCTATCCAGCTTGTTACGAACATCGCCTGGAGCTAACATCCGACCTCCTATCCGAGGTCCCAACGCCCCATCCACTCTGTGGTATCCAGCTCGCGCCATGGCCGAGTCTCCATCATCATATCGGTCATCGCCTTGACCGACATTCTGAGGTTGCTGAACATACTCCGGCTCTCGCTGATATTGCCCCTGCGGCCGGGTTGTTGCTGATACCTCGGGGGCGGAGGTGGTTTACCTCGGCCAGCCGACTGCTTGCCCGCCATTCTGATTTCCCTGACCGGAGTTACCCTTAGCTCGGCTTGCATTACCTGGGCCGGGGTTTCCCTTAGCTCGGCTAGCATTGCCCTGGCCCACCTTCTGCTTTGCTGCTAACACCGGATCATACATCTGCAGCTGCTTGTTCTGACCCGAGGTGACACTCCGGGCTCGATCGGCTCCTCCGACGAGTGGAGACGAGGCTTGCCCCTTGGACACCTGACTAACTGGCCTAGCTGAATAAACCATCTCTGAATCACCAGCCCCGGCTCTGCGGAGAGCCTCATTCTGCTGGTTAGCTACATACACTAATTCATTGACTCGCTTCTGCTGCGCACGCCATGCATCTCCAGTCAACCCGGATAGCTCGGCCCTGCCTGCCTCGGCAGCTCTGAGGTTCTTAGCAGGGGAACTATACACCGGCCTTCCAGTCGACACGCGACTCTCACTCCTAGCCGAGGTGGTAGGTCGAGCCTCCCTGTTATCTCATCATTGAGCCCCTTGCCTCTCTGCCGCACCTCGGCTCCCCTATTGTATCAACTGCTACCGGGGTGAAGCCATTCGCTGCATTGTACTCACGCAGATCTCTATTGAACTCATCTCTAGCTGCTCATTGCTACAGCCTCCTTTTGCAACAGGACACGCTTTGCCTCTAGGTCGGCCACAGTCACCACTACATCCACTCCTGGATTTACTGGGTCTGCCAGTGTCTCCACTATCTCTAGGGTCGCACCTCGGCCCTGCACCGGGGGTGCCAGGCAACTCTTTCTCTAGCCTGGGCTTTGCAGATCTCACCTTAGCAACCTCGGCCGGCTTGGATTTGCTGGCATCTACTTTGCCAGCGGCATCAACCGGACCGGTCATCATCACCTCCACGCAGCTCTCGGGGCGAGTGATACGCCGACCTAAAGCCGCGAGGAGAGGAGTTTCGTCGTCCACGAGCACCTGCTCCGGGTACTCGCGAACAACCTCGACAGCAACGTAGGTGACGAAGCTGCCAAGCATCATGGTGAAGCCATGCTCGGGGAAGGGCTTGCCGGCGAAACACCCCGCATTGTCGCTGATGAAGGTGAACTCACCGATCTTGGCGATAAGCCCGGAAAGAACACGCTCGCCTGAGCCCGTCCGGATGTAAACTCCCTCCAACGCCTCAATCTGCCCCACGGTGGGCGCCAACTGTCGTGGTGGGATCACGGCAGATGCCATAGGTATGGCTAAGATGGGGCCGAATGGTCGTTGGGGGAATCCGGGGAGGGTTTATGCACTCAAGAAGTGCACAAGCAAGAACACGCAAGAACACGAACAGAAACCAAAACAAGAACACAAAGCACACCACGATGTACCCTGCTTCGGGGCCCTCTTGCGGAGGTAACACCCCTACTGCAGCACTATCCTACTCAGTGTATAGCTCAAAGTGACAAGTACAAGCTGCTCCTCGAGCTGTATGATGATACAATGGTGAGAACTTGAGGTAAAAGATGGAGCTACACGGGAGGAAGAAGGCACTCCGAGCTAGATCCGAGGTGTTTCCGGGGTGTTCCGAGGTTCCTTTCTCTTTTTCTCTCTCTGTTATCGATCTCTCCTCCGGGGGCTCAAGCAGGAGGGGGTGAAGCCCTCTATATAGGCCACCGGTTACCGTTGTGCCCTCGCTGAACACTGTAGCCATGCCTCTGCTTTGGTCATCATTGTACTCCTGTCAGGGACAAGACATGGCCTGCCCATCCCCTGCATCACCACAGTGGAGCTAGGATGTCTCCTCTGACAGAGACAGGACATAGCCACGCCGTGCTACCTCGTAGCCTTTTCCCCGGATCTCACGCGGTCAGCGGTCAGAGGCGTGCAGCCCCGCCAAACCCGGGGCACGCCTCTGCCATGCTCCGTGACAGACGCTTCCGTGTCAGGCGTGAAGTGACAGGAGCATTGACTCCTGCCCGAGCTACGGCCTCCTGCCGTGGTTAGCTCGGGTCCCGCTTCCGTTCCTTACCTCGGGTCTTGTACTTAAGACCCGACCACCTCGGGTATAACTTCCTTCACATAGCTTCTCCTGTACTCACCATATAAACCATAGCACCGAGGTATTAGGTCGGCTGACCATAGCTCGGACAGTGAACCTCGGCCCAGGCTGACGGGATACCTCGGATCCCTCTGGGCCAAGATAGGTCGGCCTTTGTATCCTCCAGGTCAAGATTAAGCTCGGACACTCCCAGGCCCAAACAGGTCGGCCCTTTCCGTACCTCGGCATATCTTTAAACTCATCTTTATGCCAAGCCTTGACCCTACCCGGGGTAACCCCCCCGACATATCTCCATGTAATTAAATAGTTGTATTCTCGCAAGAGATCGAATATTAATTATATATGCATCAACGTGTACTGTGTATATA
Source organism: Poa pratensis (assembly GCA_947311845.1). Lineage (NCBI taxonomy): Eukaryota > Viridiplantae > Streptophyta > Magnoliopsida > Poales > Poaceae > Poa > Poa pratensis. The sequence continues at coordinate 7,476,955 of CAMZMU010000055.1, read as the reverse complement.
GTAGAGCATATAATATGCGTACGGAAACGATGGAGAGCACGTCGGCGATGCGAAGAAGGGGAGACGACGGAGGCACCGGCGAGAGGGAGAGGGGGCACCGGCAAGAGGGAGAGGGGGCACCGGCGTGAGGGAGAGGGGGCACCGGCGAGAGGGAGACCCTAAACCCTAAATACAAAAAAAAGCACTCATTGGTCCCGGTTCGTAACACGAACCGGGTCCAATGAGTCTCCCCCACGCCCAGCCAGAACTGGCCACGTGGAGCCCCATTGGTCCCGGTTCGTGTCTGAACCGGGAACCGGGACCAGCATTCGTCCCGATTGGCTGGTTCCCGGGCCCAACCGAACCAGGACCATAGGCCAGTTTTCTACCAGTGCGTTGTCAGCGATTTCATCTTCCACAGGAACCACATGGATACCTATGAGTGCGGAGACGAATTCGAGAGGGCGTTGCTGCGATGCAACCCGGATTACCTGGACGCCGCCCGTGACGACGACGCCTGCGCCAAGGCCACGGCTACGCTGCGCCGGTGCATGGAGGCTGACCCCGTGCACTTTCGGGCCTACATCCGCGCCATGGACAAAGGCCTCGACGAGGACGAGAGGAAGGCTATGGCCGGGGAGGCGCCGTTGTCGACGTGGGATTATGACGAGTCCAGGTATAGGTGGTGGACTGGCATGAAGAGGACCTGAAGTTCATTTTTACGTACAAATACGAGTGCGACTTGTATAGCTAGATATCGATTATCGTATCGTAATGAAAAAGTTGTATGGTTCTGTAATAAAAGTCTGTCCTATCTTAAACTTGCAGCTATGAGGATTAGGAGTGTTATGTTATGTTGATCCTGGAGTAGTATCTTGTATTTGGCTGAGATACTTTGGTTTTTGCATGGTTTGGTAGGTTGGAAAGTTTGTGTAAGGAGAAGAAACCTGGAGTAGCTTCAGAGATGTACAATTTGTTGGTTTCATTTTTAATGAAATCGGGAGCGAATCTCCTTAATTCGATTTTTTTTATTCTTTTGTTGGTTGGTTTGAGATACTTATCGGCACACAATAAATCGTAATGATACTTTATTAAACTTCGACTGTAATTTTTTATCAGCTCCATAATGGTGACCATTTTTTTAATAATGTTGGTTCAAAATGTCAACATATTGGATGGATGATGGATGTACATAAATATAACATTACACACAATATTTTAAACACCAAAAAAGGAAGAAAAAAAAGCTAATCTCCACCCGGTGGCAGCTACAGCTCCCGCGCTCGCGTCTCTTCTCAATTTCTTTCCCCGACCTTGCTTTCTCCTCCTCGTCCTCCGTGCCCCTTCCTCCCTAGCTCCCTCCAGCACCAACAGTCGTGGCCGCCATGGCACCGCCCTCAGCCAGCCGGTCCTCCGCGCGGCCGACGACCCTGCTCCTCCTGCGGTAGATCCCGGCACCGCCCTGCGCTCTCAGCCGACCGGTCCTCCGGGTGGCCGACGGCCTTGCTCCTCCGCCTCGTCCTCTGGCAGCTACGGCTCTGCTCTTCCGCCTACCACTCGGGTTGCTACGACCGCTTCTCCTCCCGTCATCCTCGCGTGAAGCCCGACTTGCTCGTCATGGACGTTGTGTTAGAGCTCGTCATGGACGGTGAGCTCCCCACAGGTCACCGGACCTAGTGAAGAAGATGACCACAAGTGGATTTCATCGGGTTCACCCGATCTGGCTTGTTTGGGCCTTTAGGGCACGGAATCGTGGTTGGAGAGCCCGAATCAGTGAAGGGACAGTGCCTCAAACCTCCATTGTTGATGCTTCGAGGTTAGTGAAAATTGAGATATGTAGATGTTGCATACGATGTTTTGTCATGTTACAAGCACATACGCGTTTTGCTACACGATTGTGTTGAAAATGTAGCACACAGTCACATGATTTTTCATGTTTTGCTGCAACCAAGTTTGGCGATTTATTTCATTAGTTATTAATTTTGTTACATGGATGTGTTTAAAGTGCTACAACATTTTTTGCTATAGGTCGGAAGTTTTCTACACCCAGATTTTTTGCTACACACGGTGCTACATGCACAAAATAAAATGTTGTTCTCGGGTTTTTTGCTACATCAATGGGAGTCAACATTTTTCTGAAATTCGCTTTTTGCTACATGCGATGTTGCATACACAGACAAAAATGTTACACGCAAAACGTTTTTGCTATGTAAATCAGACGCGTGGATCCACTCACTTAAATGGATCGGACGGTTTAGGAGGCAGCTGATTTTTTGCAAGTTACAACCAACTGTCGGCTAGAGTTTTCCCAAAAAAAAAAAGTTTGCCTCATCTCAAGTTTCCTGATTAATAATTAAAGAACCAGATCAAAATCATGGGGAGGGTTTGGCAATAAACGACGTCCCCTGGCAAGAGCCCGTCGAGATACCCACCCGACTTGAGCTGGACACCATCCCGACGAGGCGAGAGGTGGTCTTCTACCATCAAGTATAAATACATTCGGACCACTCGACGACGTCTCGGTGAGATGGCGGCGTAGTCGACAACGCCGTCAAGCAAAATATCGGTGTGCGGCCAACCGGCTGACAAACACGTACCAATACAACTATACACATCCACGTACACGTATCAACTACACATGCAACATGTACCAATTCAACTATACATATGCACGTACACGTATCAACTACACATGCAAACAGCTAGCTAGGTATCCAGTATACTTGTATAACAATACTAGCAGCACAAGCCAAAAAAACAACAACTAGCGAGTAGACCAATGTCAGCGAACAAGAAAAAGAGGAACGACCGAATTAGCTACGCGTCGAGTTAGTTGGGCCGGCCCATGCTAGCTACGCTTGAGTCAACGATAAGTCTGGACTGTGAAAAATCGCTTTACAAATACGTGGATGATGTCAGCTGGCTGAGAATTAGTTTAATTCCCAGCTAGCTGAGCCTTTGACATACCCATTCTCTCTAGCTTTAGCGTTCAATCGAATGAGAATCATCTTAACTCTCATTCACATGACGTCATCAATTTTAATTGCAAGTCAAGTTGCAACTCGTGATTAGCACGAATCACGAAGCAAATCAAACGGTTCGAATCAGTTGTAAGTCCACTTGCAACTCAGTGGAATGAGAATTAACTTAGTTCTCATTCACATGACGTCATCAAATATCAGTTGCAAGTTGACTTGCAACTGATACACGAATCACAAAGCAAATCAAATGGTCCGAATCAGTTGCAAGTCCATTTACAATTGATGACGTCGTATGATTGAGAACTAAGTTAATTCTCATTCGATTGTTTTTTTATGCCCATCAGCTAAACGTTCGCATGACGCATGGTGACTTGCTGAGATAGCGCACAGATACCAACCCAGACTATGCGCTGGCTTTTACAGTTTTATTATTCCAAGTACTCCATGTCCAATATATAGTAGGGAGAGTATACAAACGATTTGGTTACGGGAGATGAAAGTGAAACCTAACCGTACCTTGAAGAATAAGTTTTTTTTAGCATACTTGAAGAAAAAGTAATCTTTGCTCATTCAGGCTGTATATGTATACGCCATGCGCTCCTAGCCCGTGAGACACATACACAAGCAAATCCGCGCTATCTGCAGTTATGGGTAATGCTAGCGCTATTGCCGCGAAGGAAGACGACGTGGTTGATCTGGTTAGCGATGAAGTCTTCCACAGGAACCACATGGAGGCCTACGAGTGCGGGAAGGAGTTCAACATGGCGCTGGAGCAATGCAACCCGGCATACCTGGACCAGAGCGGCGCCGCCCGTGACGACTATGCCTGCGCCAAGGCCACGGCCGCGCTGCGCCGGTGCATGGAGGCTGACCCCGTGCACTTCCGGGCGTACGTCCGCGCCATGGACAAGGGCCTCGACGAGAACGAGAAGAGGGCGGTGGCCGGGGAGCCGCCGTTGTGGCCGTGGGATTACGACGAGGGAAGGTTTAGGTGGTGGAGTGGGATGAAGAGGACCTGAGTTTCCTACTGTATCCGCGCATGCATGCATTGCAGGCGACCGGCCTACATATAGCAATATCGAGTCAAGACCTCTTTAGTAGTACAGTATTAAATTTCGATTGTAGTAGTTGAATCTTACTGGCGCTTTTACTAATTTTCGGTTCAAATTTTCTAGATTCGATGCATGAATGAATGATTATATGGAAAAATGATTCCCGTCACCGACGGATCCATCGATTGGATAGGTGGGTCATCACGTGTGCATCTCCTTCCTATTCCCAACGCTCGCCAGCTTCGTGCTCCATGCCTTTCGTGCGCGCCCGCTCGCATAGTAGGCCAGCACCTCCATTATCCGCTCCGCCGTACTCTTCCTCAGTTGTTTCTCCTCCGCTTTTTCTTCCACTTCTTTTTCCCATGCAGAAAGATTTCCTACCATGGATGCTAATCTGGTGCTCAGTAGAGAAGCCATCCATGGTGTCGAGCTACCGGAAGCACCATGGCTCCTGAACACGGATCTGGATACTTCGCCGGCGAGCCTGGTCTACCGAGGTCAGTGTTTCATAATACATGCAAGTGATCCCGTGATAGTTGATGTTACGTGTGTGATTTTCACATGTTGCAAACTCGTGCGTGTTTTGCTGCAAACAGACAATCGAAATGTTGCGACAATTTTGTTCATCTGTCGTTTCATGTTGCAAATGTTTTTGTTGGTATTGTCAGCCTCTGGGCTCCATGTTGCATACGTGTGATGGTTTTTCTCTCAGGGATTTGTTGTGACGAACTAAAATTTGCTGCACACCCATATATAGTTTGGTGCATTGGTATTTTTTTAATGTTGCGACATTTTTGTTGGCTTTTGACACACCACGGGAAAAAAAATATTGCGACGATGTTGTAAAAAATGCCACGGACATGGCTTTGGCGCTACGGTTTCTCGATAGATTCTCTGAAGAGAACTTGTTCCGGTCTAATTTCCTCGTGGAGGAACTGTTCTATACCCAACATATCCAGTCTCAAAATGAAAATTTTCTCAAAGATGGATTTCTGTTCTTAGTTGCATGGCTGCATGCATGCTAGTGCTGACGTAGATAGAACGGCAGGACTCCGAATTATACATCCGTTGTTTCCATGGTTGAGGTGACGTGTAATCTACTTGTAACCCAAAAGTTGGTCACGTATACGACTACACGATACGAGCGCCAACCGTTGGTTTTAACCTACCCTACCGATTTAAGTCGCGGTCGCTTCCCCTCGTCGTCAACTTGCGACTCAAGCAACAGCCGCGTCCCAGCTCAGCTCCGCCGCCTGAAACGTATCGACGGAGGACGATCCGATCGATCGAAAGGCGATGACGTTAGCCGGCATCCTTGAGGACCTGAACACCGTGGGAGAGACTATCTTCATTGTCTCCGTAGGCGGCTCCGGCTTCTACTTCGTCAAGGGTGCTCTGCGTAGCTCCTCCAAGGGCCGCCGCCTCGCTGGCGGCGTCCAGGCGGTCATCACCGACAAACGCCGCGTCTGCCGTTGGGCGGCCTGGTCCGGCGTCATGACAGCCATCGAGATCGGCATGGAACACATGCGCCATGTCGAAGGCCCCTTGAACACTATGGTCCCATGTGGCGCCACCAACGCCCTCTTCTCCATGCATCGGGGGACGCGCGCCGCCGTCAGCGAGGGGCTCAAGGGTGCGGCCTACGGGGGGTCGCCGGGATCGCCCTCTACAGCATCATACGCGTCCTTGAATCGCCGAAAAGCTCTCAATAGCTATAAGCTCGGATCAACTTGCGTGTGTGATGTATTAATTTGCTTTCCTTCCTTTGTTAAATTATTAGAAAATTAAGCGTGTACTGTACATGCATACTGCATGTCATCTGACGATATTTTCCGCTGCACACTCCACCATTTGATATTTATGAAGCAATTCTCATTATTCCGGTTGTTTTAGTTAACTGCCCGAGAGAAGGGGAAGCAGCAAATAAAATTATTGTCTACTTTACTATTGTGTACCTCAAGAGATGATGCCACTATCTACCCTAAGAGAGTTTGTAGGCAAGCCTCAGATTTTGAGTGTTGTTGTGTTGCTCTAGAACTAATATGAACCTTCTATTCCACCATTTTAGATAAATAGAGTTCTTACGAACTCAAAACTCGTATCGAAACAAGCAAGAGTACTAAAAGAGTTTACACCTGGATTTTACTCCTTGCGCCCAGACGCTGAAAATGCGACCACAAGTATGAAGCCAATGCATAAATGACTATATAACATGCAATGTACTCAAACACATCAGCATTCCTACATAGTGACAAGGCCCAATAAAGGGCTGCCGCACCAATAATAATGATTTTAAATTTGCTAGAATATCCTAAAATAAATTATCCAAAATATTAGAAATGTTATGGGATTTGAACAAACTAAAAGGTTAACCGTAGTTCGTGCGCCAGCATTTTATGGCCGGCTTATATTAACAAAATGTGGAATATTACAGATTTTTTCCCCGTAGAACCACAAAAAAGGGCAGCTTCCCCTTCATCTCAGCCTAGGGTAAAATAAAATGAAAACACAGGAAAAAGTTTGCACTGTCAACCAAGAGAGACCGAAAAAAAGAGAAGTTGGATCATCCACCAGTACATATATAGATTAATTAAGCTGTACTTTAAGCAGGAAGCACGTATATGCAAGTGTGCTTGGCTGCTTGCAATGCCGTCAGTGGCGGATCTAGGATGAAATCGATGGGGGTGGCAAGATTAAAAAGTTCCCTATTGGGCTTAGCATTTATAAAGGACTAGACCAAATACTTGTAGTTATAAGAATTTTTATATTTTGGAGGGGTGCCATGTCACCCCACTGAATACGCCCCTGAATGTCGTGATATGTGTTTAGAGAAAGGCGGACACTAGACATCAGCCGGATGGACAGAAAAAATCGACTCCCCAACCATTCGATTTGAAGCAGATTTTCTTCCCTACCATTTTGAAAATATCAGTGCATCGAAATAAATATGGGTATGAGCTAAAATCCGTACGGATCACATCAAATCCACTTGAAGAAAAATATAAAGTGCAAATGCCCGTTAGGTCACACTCAGCAAAGGGTGCATCGTCTACCTCCCATCAACTGCGTCTACCTCCCATCAACTGCGGCTGTCCTGGACACATGTCCCCTACGTTTTCCGAGAGTCGTCTTCTTTGTCGAGTGTAGCGTATGCCGCCTCTTTGCCAAGTGTTAATTCATGGGCGTTCAACATATAGCAGTATTCGTCAAGTGTCCGATGAAAATAACTCGACAAATTGTGAGATACACGGCATATTGGCTAGTTTCCGGTATTAAGACGCCTAGAATCTTCGCAACACCTCACCCGTCCATGTGTTTGCAACAAAACACACATATATTTGCAACATCAAAAAAACACACATGCAAGATAAAAAATCCACGAAATTCTAAACTTATTCTACATCACCAACTTGGTCGCCAGCAGGGAGGGAGAGCCGCTATCCTTTCTTGGACCCTGATAATTAATACAAAAATATTCATTAATTATCACTAGCTAATCATTATTTATAAAATATGACCTAGTAAAATACAGATCCTCAGTTTCTCTAGTTATGTAAATACACGTGCCATGAAAGTATTGAAACCAAATGCTTCGCCAATTCTGAGCATACACTGGTTGGTAAAAAATGAGACCAACAAGGATCACAAAAGAGTACAAACGCAACCATAGGAAATACAAAATACATGCTCATATTGACAAGAGAAACAAGCTGTAGAAGGATGTTTTTCACAAGAGCATACAGTGGTTTTTGAACCAGCATTTTTTTTTTGTAACCCCTTGGTAATTTTTCTTTAAACTATGTGAACATTTTTTAGCCCCGCGGATTTTTTTTGGCTCTTTTAACTGTTTTTTGAACCGTGTGACGGTGTGAACAAAAGTATTTTTAACCCCGTGATTTTTTGAACTACGTGAACGTTTTTTGAGCATGTAAACATGTTTTTAATACGAGACCATTGTTTGGACTTGTGAATAATATTTTGGCTAACTCATGAACATATTTTCTGAATATGGGACCATATTTTCGGACCCATGAACATTTTTCAAAAATAATTGTAACATTCGTTTATTAAACCTTTGAACCCTTTTTTTACGGTGTGACATTTTTTGTCGGAAGCGCAAACTTTTTTCTGTAGCATGAACATTTTATTTAAACTACATAAACATTATTGTATTACATTGTGTACATTATTTCTAAACTGTGTTGAATTTATTTAATAGTGTGAACAATTTATTTAGAGTGCGTGGACATATTTTAGTAATTTTAACAATTTTGTAAGTAATTTAAAAAATACACGGTTTTCAATAATTTGTGATCGTTTTGTAAACACACACTGAACATTTTCGTAAAATCAAAACAGTTTTCAAAATAGAATTTGAAAGAATTTCCAAAAATAGAGAAAAACAAAAATATGAAAACAAAATCGGAAGGAAAAAAAGGAAAAGAATCACGCGCCTGCTGCACTGGGTGCTGATCGTCTCTCGCGCATGCGGTCGCGCGCCGGCCCAGGCCCATGTAGAGCATTCTGCTCTCATGCTCTGTTCTGCTCGGTCCCCATCCAGATCCATATGGTCCCGACAAAACGTCGTCGGCATTCTGCTCTCATGCTCTGTTGTGCTCTGTCCCCATCCAGATCCATCGAGTCAACTGGGATCCACCTCGATCGATCCATGGAGCAGCAAGCTGCGCATGACGAGTACAAGCTGGAGGAGCTGGAGCTGCCTACGCTAGACCTCGAGCACGAGGATTCCAGAAGCTTCACGGAGCAGCTGGCGGCGGCGTGCCGGGACCCGGGCGTGTTCCGGCTGGTCAACCACGGCGTCCCCGGCGACCTCACCGCCCGCCTATTCCGTCTGACTCGCGATCTGCTTGAACTGGAGACGGCCAAGAAGTCCCAGCTGCCCGGCTACTTCTGGGGCACGCCGGCGCTGTCGCTCCGCGTCAGGGAGCTCAACTGGGTCGAGGGGCTCCACGTCGCCCCCGACGCCGACGACCGTTCTGATGCTCCTCCTGATTCAGCTGCCGACGATGCCTACTCGTTGTTCAGGGAGGTGGTGACGGCGGAGTACGTGCGCACATGGCGCGCATCGCCAGGAAGCTGTTCGACGCCCTGGCCGGCGGCGAGGGGCTGCGCCTCGACGAGGAGCGGAGGGCGGCGTACCTGGAGGAGCGCGGCGGCACGTTCCGCGCGTACCGCTACCCGGCGTGCGACCCCGCCGGGCGGTACATGGGGATGGGGCCGCACACGGACAGCTCCCTGCTGTCCATCCTGAACCTGGACCTCGTCGGCGGCCTTCAGGTGCGGCGACGCCGTGGGGAGGAGGAGAGGTGGTGCGAGGTGCGTCCGGTGGAGGGGACGCTGGTGGTGAACCTGGGCGACATGATGCAGGCCATGAGCGGCGACGCCTACCGGAGCGCGGAGCACAGGGTGGTGGCGCCGCCGGCGGGGACGGAGCGGATGTCGCTCTGCTACTTCGCGTTCCCGCAGGAGGACGCCATCATCGTTCCAAACTCCGGCGGCGGCGACGAGGGCAAGGAGCAGAGGTACAGGGGCTTCAGCTACAGGGAGTTCCGGGAGCAGGTGCAGGCCGACATCAAGGCCACCGGCGCCAAGGTCGGGCTCGCCCGATTCCGCATCAATCCTTCGACGGCTACACAGTGACCGAGGCATCGTGTTGCAGCAAAATTTCCTTCCCCCTGACGGTCTGGCCGAGTGACTGACTGACTGACGAGGCAATTGCAATTAGGCAGAACAACCAAATTTATCTTGATTTGCCTGAGAACTCCAGACAGATGTATTTGATTCCTCCTATATATGTGCAACACTCAGTTTGAAAACTCGGCTGAATTAAAAGACTGGCTTTGTTCTTGTTCTGACGAGTGATAAGTGTTGGAGCCTCGAAGAAGCTTGTTCAGATATGCTGCTGGGTCAGATGTGTCGCTATGCAAGGCGTAGTACACAAAATTAGCAATGTCGGATTCGTCTTGGGAGCCATGCCTTTATGATTGATATTTTGTAACCATTAATGAAATGCAGTAGCTTTTTTATGTCTCCATACACTGGCTTTTATCAAGAAGAAAGAGATGAAAAAATGAATGAATGAGTATGAATGTCAGCACTCAAATGACCATACATACAGGAGGTAAAACAGCCAAACGAAAATACAGCGCAACAATCTGGAAGTCCGAATGTCGCCTCTCATGGCAACACATAATTGAAAATTGGTGTGGTGACTTATGATTACTTAAAAAAAACATTTACGGGAATGAGGGATCAAACAGGCTATTCCGTGTTGCAAAGGAAGTGATTTATCAAATTTGCTAGCTATGACTTGCTTTACCTATAGACAAAATTATAACTTGTTAAATTGGAGAAGTTAGATACTGTGTCAGCATATCATCAAACAGGGGACGTGCAAGACAAAAACGGGATCAAACACGTGAATAGGAAAAATAAAGTGAATTGGGGGTGCCATTTGGGGGGTGCCGGTGGGGAGGAGAGTTGTGTCTGGCACCACCCAAATCGTGTCCTTTTTGCGCGGAGTAAAAAGAACCGGAGGGGGTATAACAGATTCTTCAGGGTATCTCACAAAGAATGTAGTTAGAGAATACCACACAGAATGTATATCTGTTAATATGATCTTTGGTGTTGATTTTGAAATTTAAGAATGGTAAGGCAAATAATTTGTGTTTTGGCGAGCAGAAGTCTTCGAAATGCCCAATATGGCCGTAGCGATTGGGTGGATACCAATCAAAGCTTTGTATAATTTCCTGATAAAGTATTGAGAATTACCCCAAAGAAATTTCCAAGAATCAAGGGTGTATGGAATTTCCAGTGCTCCTATGCGCGCTCGCCCATCGGCTGCCGCCGGTGCGGTCTCGTTGTTTGACGCCTCGCGATTCGTCAACAGGGACGTGGTCCAAGCGAGAGGAGGGGGGAAATACTTTTTTGTTTTTTAATTGGGCTGACATGTGGGTCCGATTCCACGTCAGCAAATTGGTCATGACAAGTGGGGCACGTCAGTTTAGCCGTCAATTCACGTTCAATTTGCGATCAGTGTTTTTTGCGAACGGTGAAGCAAAATCTCGCGGGCATTTGCTAAGAACACAAAATCACTGTTTTTCGAACATTCGCATCAAAGTCGCGGTTTTATGCTAATCACTTTTATCTGAAACTATCATATATATTCTCTAACACGTTTCGGAAAAAAACTATTCTCTGAAGATTCATCTATATTTGCATTTTTTGGCAAATGAATGGAGGCGAGGGAGAGAGATTTCTTTTATATCCCCATTCTATATGTCCTTCCATAGCAGAATTGATTTCCCATTATACATATTGCATGAAGTCATGCATCTATAAGTCCACTAGAGCCAAACGTATCCAATCTCAAAAGGCTGCTAACGCAAATCGATCTGATCACGTATCCTATATAAATACCCGACGAGAACCAGTTTATTGTAACCTAGCAGCGATTTAAGTCGTCGCCAAACTTGTAACTCAAGCCACAGCCACGCCCCAGCTTCACCGCCTGATCGAAGCAGACCGAGACGATGGTCGGATCGCTGCCGATGGAGTTACTGGACAACGCCGCGGAAGGGTGTGCTGCATCTTCGTGGTCGGCGCCGTTGGCGGCTCCGTCTGCTACTTCGTCAACGGCGCTTTGTGCAGCTCCTCCAATGGCGGCTACCTCACCGGCGGGGTCCAGGCGATCATCACCAACGGGCCCCGTGTCTGCCGCTGGGCGGCCTGGTCCGGCGTCTTTCACACCATCGCTCAAGGCATGTTGGACACGTGCGACGTCGAAGTCCCCTTGGTTGTGGTGGCCACCTCTGGCGTCACCAACGCCCTCTTCTCCATGCATCGCGGGCCGTGCGCCGCCGTCCGCGAGGGCCTCAAGGCCCTGATCTACGTAATGGATGCCTTCATAAAGTGAATCTCGTTTTTATGTTGTTTTAGTTAAATGCCCGAGGGAAGCTCAAGATACAAATACAAGCATTATCCAGTTCAGCATTGTGTATATCAATTAGGAGAGGAGTGCGGCGTTTTGGAGGCCGGCCTCCATGGAGCTCGGTTTTTGCAAATTTTAAAATCGACATTTTTATGTTTCAAAAAAATTGAAAAAAAATCCGAGGTATAAATAATGCCGAGATCTACCATTGTATAAAATCTCAATAAAACTTTCGTTGTATTTTGGCATAGAAGAGGAGTGCGGCGTTTTGAAGGCTGAGCTCCGTGGAGCTCGGTCATTCCAAATTTAAAATCAACATTTTTATGCCTCAAAAACTTTAGAAAAAAAAATCGAGGTGTAATTAATGCCGTGATCTACCATTGTGCAAAATCTCAATGAAACTTTCGTTGTATTTTGGCCTAGAAGCATGCACCTAGTTGAACTAACTAGGCTCCCATCCAGGGGCAGAGCTGGAGCTGAGCTGACCTCGATGCACCACTTTACTATGGCAAAAAAAAATTGAAGAAACAATCTACTTAAACGTATGGTTTGCAACTGCTAGCATAGATAATATGACATAACAAAAGACAATACATGAATTTATAAGAACTAGTAGTAAAAACAAAAAAACTTACTATATAGATGAAATAAAGGGCAAAGTTACTTGTAAAAGATGTCTAGCATTTTTAATTCCAATATACATCAACAAACACCTAGATTCAATAACCTGCAAGATAAAAGGTAGACTTAATTCCCGAGCCGAACATAGTAGGATGACCAAAATTATACAATTCACATAGATAAAGTTTTCGCATTACCTTTTATTCTTCTAGTAGATTCGGTTCCTCAAACCCATGAAATACTCAACCACTTGATCATTGGTCACTTTCTTCATTTCTTCTTTCTCCACATAACAAATAACATCATCACTCAAGCTGTCGTCATTGAGGCGATTGCGTAGAAATGTTTTCACTAGTTTCATGGCTAAAAAGCACCTCTCAACTGTAGCAGTGGCAACAGGCATCCCTAGATTCATCAACAAGTAAACAAAACGGATTATTGCCAATTTCTTTGAGAATAGATTGCACTATCACATGTGCAAAACCTTCAGCACTATCTTTTTGTACCTCCGGACACCCCATCATAGCATTTTTTGCAGCATCTTTTCCCATAGCCTTGCCTAGAACTGGATCATGCTTAGCTAAGCAATCACGAACTTCTAAAAAATTACCTCTATTGAATGAATTCTTTGATTCATCATGGCCCCGGAAAGGTAATCCTTGCTTCAGAAACAATCTGGCCGTGTCAATCGAACCATTCAGTCGACTAAAATAGGCTTTCTTGGCTGCTTCACTTTGAATGTTAAATGCAACATCAATATGCTGATCTTTCTTTAGCAAATCAATACATTTTTTTATTGCTTGATTATGTACACTATCCACATCACCAACATGATCTTTGAGCCTCGCCTTCATGTTCCAGTTATTCCAACCATTCAAAACAAATGCCTCGTACCCAGCTTCCTTCTTACTGCCACGGTCCCTAAAAAGGAAACAACAAAAACAATATGCTTTTCCTTCTCTTCACTATATTCAAGCCAGCTTCCAAATTCATCAAACCAATCAGGATTGAACCTTCTCCTTTTTACCCCAAACTCTGAATATGGAAAATTAAATTCTCTCGGTTGGCAAGGTCCATTAACCAAGTACTTTCTTCTTACCACTTCTTTCAAATTTGGATGATAATTTTCTATCAATTTCCACTTGCCGGGATCATATTGAATCTCCTCTTTCCAATTCATATCAGCAGGAACATCTTGGGACGATGTTTTTCTTTTGAGAACAAATCTGTCCATAATATATCTGCATATGATAAATAAATATTTCATATGAGACTTCAAATTGTAAAAAATAAAATGATATATACATGTATACCGTGCATAAACAGTACTACAGTAGGCAGTAGCCACATATTTTAGAGGATTTCATCTACTAGCCACAACATTTACGCCAGAACAGAGGAAAAAATAGGGAATTACCAGTGGGGGAATTGATCAGGCAGCAAAATTATGTATCGGCGCACCGGCCACGGGACAGCACACCTCCTAATTGAAAAGAATTGGCAAATTAACTAGATGACCGGTGATGAATCGATACGCACAAAGGGGACAGAGTTGTACTCAACTACTCACGTACTAGCTGCCGCTGCGGCAGTGCGGCCGGAGTGTGTGCGTAGTCCCATCATGATAGTCCATGTCAGTGTTGATGTGGCGCATGCTTGGTGTTCAACCACCATGGCGCTGCCGCTCGGCCTAGCTTCCGATGAGCGCTTGCAGGTACCAGTGGGGGATCTTCTCAAAAAAAAAAAAAGGTACCAGTGGGGGCGCTGGCTTGTGGCGCGGGTTTGTAATGGGCGCGGCGGAGAAAAAAGAACAGCCGCGTAGTATCATTTACTCCCTCCGTTTTTTAATATAAGATGTTTTAACATTTGTCCACATGCACATATACACAAATGTATGTAGACATGTATTAGTGTGAATGTTCACTCACTTTAGTATGTATCTAGACAACATGTATAACACCTAAAACATCTTATATTAAAAAACGGAGGAAGTATACCTTACCAGATTTACAGGAAAAAAATAAAAAGTTTCAAATGACCCGCTATACCAATGCATACTATAGTTCCGCCATGGCTGTTTGAGCATGTTGCTGCTAAACGAGTTCATGTACAATTTACCTATATAGCCCCGATATGGCCCGCTATATCCCCACTATAGCTGTTTTAAAGGGTTGCCGCTATATGCGATAGCCCGCTATTTAATACACTGGAAAAAAACGTGACAATGTACGCAGTTGTGTGTCGTATATATACCCAAACCGGACACATCCAATCTCAAATGGCGGATAATGTTTTATCCACTGTTTCCATGTTTCAGGTTTAATCTGCTTGTAACGGTTATAAGGTCTTAGCCGCGCTATAGTCCGGCTATAGCTTTTCGTAGCTTCTAAAATCGCCAGCGCTAAACACAATATCCCACTATTTTAAACATAGGTTAGTTTCCGAACCAGCATGTCCTATCCGGCAAGTCATCTTTCCTTTCTTCACATGTAAGCCGAATCGATCTGATCACGTACATAAATACTACACGGACAAGCGCGATTTAAGGGCGTGTTTGATTGCTAATGTAAATTTTACTCGTTTGTTTGGTTGGGTCGGCCTATGTTGCACAGCACGAATTTCAAAGTAGTGACCTGAAGAAACAGCCGGTTTAGCCGTTTTTTCAGAGTCATCATCCCTCAAAGCATTTTGGATACCGTTGGCTGCATTGGGTGTCTCTCGATAGAACTTTCTTCACATTTCTTCTAATCTGCGCAACTATATTTCGATTCAAAATAATTTATATACAAAATATGTGCGTAGTAGGTTCCATTCTCATACTCTGTTTCAATTTTCGTCGACTATAGCTTGTCGATTTTGAATGGATTTTCGGAATTCTTTAGATGAATTTTATCAAATTTATCGCACTTGGTTGACGGTTTAATATATCCTTTTACGAGCAGGTTTATCACGACATTTCACACAACTTTCACCTTGTAACTTTTCTATTTCAGCAAACATATACGAGCAGATTGTGTACTGAGCTATATATGTTTAGACTGCAGCCAGTGTACACTGTGTTCTTCAACCTCCGTCGTCGTTGTTCATCGCCGTGAATTCCACTATCACAGCAGTAGCTACTGCGCTTGTTGTACGTGTATTTTTTATACTTCATCATTTCCGCTCAGGCGCCGACGCTCTTTGCTCTTAACTTCGCCGTCGCTGAGGTAGAGTATGTACGTTTTAACCTGCACCGCATTCTCCGGCGAAACTCTTACAGCGACCTCAGCCTGGACCGCCGCCGCGCCAGTCCTCGCTGTGTTGTCCTGCTCACCGCTTTACATGGTGATGGTACATAGTTCAAGTGCAGTGTGGTGTGAGGTAAGATCACCATATAAATAATAGAGTACACAAAACATAGATTTAAACCAAACAACAGGATTAAAAACTCATATACGCGAAACGGGCTAAGTAAAAGAGGTCAGTATCACCTCTTACCTAATAATATTTTGGATATATATTCGCTGGCACTATCGACTTCTGTAAAATGCCTTTTTGTGAAATGAAGGAAAGCTTCCAAAAACTCTATTGCAAGCTCAATTAAATTATTAATGTTGAATCTGTCAAAAATTAAGCTTGCTAATAAATATAAACATAGACATACTATTCTGCGTTCACCATTGCTCCAAATGAATCAATTCTTTTTCTTAAGATGACACCGGTCTGTTGTAGAACCATGTTGGCACCCTGGGGAAACTTACAAGCAGAGGGCAACAAGACAATCTTCATCTAGTCTACTAATTTGCTACAACGATACAATCGTCGGATGACTCAACCAAACCACACCATCCGTGAAGATCTTAATATACCTCTTAAGTACCTGACAGTTGGTTAATGTTGTTTTTTTCTTTATTTACAAGGTTTCCTTCCTATAATTTATATAGAACTTTTATACTAATTTTAAAGATGATATAGTCTTGATGAGTATAACATTCTATTTATTAGTTGGTATATTTTTCCACATAAAGTTGGCAAATAGTTGTAACATTTTTCTATATAGTTGAATAATACATTTGAATTATGCTAGATTTCACCTTTATTTTGTAATATATTTATTCCCTGATTAATTTTGAATAACAACATACACTATATGGTGTATCCATATTTATGGTACAAATATCTAAGGATATGGTCTAACAAATATCCGAAATGTGGTTCAGTATGGGATTAGCTAAAAGTAATATAGAAACTTCGAGAGTATAAATTGAACGTTGGTATGATTTATTTACCTCTATTTCCGTGCTTAAATATGTCTGGCCCACTAGTAGGAAAAGGCCTACAGCTGACGGACGGAATTCCGCTACCGCTGGCGAACAGGCGCCCGCCAGCGATGCATACGCCAGTGGTAATAGTTACCGCGCTGGCGGGCGGGCCGTCCGCCAGCGGTAAGGGTTGTTACCGTTGGCGGGCAACATTAGCGCACGCCAGCGGTAGATGCGACAGCGCTGGCGAGCACAGCGTCTGCCAGCGGTAAGTGAGCAGGCCCGCCAGCGGTAGTTGCGCGCTGGTTTCTCATATTCGATAAATAGGTGTGTCTTGGTATAGTAACCCATGATTCCGAAGGGATTTAACAAATTATTTTTATAAATATCATTTTTCTTTTTCTAAGTGACAAAAATGACTTTTTTGTGAACCAAGTACAAAAAATATGGTGCAAAATGGCACCCATCTAATTCTCACAAATATTAGTCCACATTTGACGGATAATCCCCAATTATTAGGAATTTTCTTGATTTCTATCTAATTTCGCCTAGTTAAATAAATTTATGTTGATTTTCCGAAATTAATCTAAATTTGAACTACAAGTGTTTGATAGTTTGGTCTGAATTTTTTAAAATCTTTTTAAGATATACAACTAGTGGTTATATCATAGAAATATCGATAGTTTTAGAGAATTTAACCTCTTTTGATGAATAGTCATGGGGCCATTTTGACCTTTTTCGAAAAAAAATCAAATAAAGTGAAAAAACACTCAAAAAAGATATCATCTAGCATGGAGTCCTTTTATGTGTACTAATTGCTATCAAAAATGCTAAACTTGATTTTGGACAAATCGTTCAAAAAAATCTTCACAAAAAGGTCTATCATGTATAAACATCTATAAGTTTCAAGCTAAATGACCAAGTTATGACTATTCGCACGGCATAGTTTGTGATAAAATTCTCATATTCGACAAATAGGTGTATCTTGGTATAGGAACCCATGGTTCCGAAGGGATTTTACAAATTAGTTTTATAAATATAGACAAAAACATTGGGAAGTATATACATGCCAAGTTACCCCTGGCGGACGACATGCCTCGTCCGCCAGCGGTAATTTCTGGGTCCAGCCGAGCCAACTATCACTGGCGGGCACCCAACACCGTCCGCCATCGGTGAGTCAAGTACCGCTGGCGGGCATCGCATTCGTCCGCCAGCGCTGGTTAGCCCCGCCTGCTGGCGCCTGCGTGACACTACCGTTGGCGTGCGCTATTTTCCGTCCGCCAGCGGTAGATCAGGTACCAGTGGCGGGCACTGTAAACCGTCCGCCAGCGATAGGGTGGTGGCTATAAGCATATTCCTACTAGTGGCAAGCTAAACTGGGTATGGCAATAATAAAATGACAATGTGTGCATGATGCATGCTCGGTATTCAAATAACATCGCTAGTAGTAATCGTCGATGAATAAATAAATTAAATAGATTATTCCGTTTCCGTGCAAAAATGGTTTTATAATTTGAGATGGTGGTCCGATCGGTGTCATTTTCTCTATACTTGCGATCATGCGTGTTTTGTAAATAAAGATCCATGCACAAAATTAAACGTGAAAATTATGTTTACATATATTTTAGTTTGTGTTACAAATTGAACGACTTCCATGGGAGTACAATTATAATCCTAACTACACTCGCTACTATTGATTAGATTGGTTTGTTCCTACCTACGTATGCCTTGTACACACTATTGACCAGTTGCATGGACTTTATCCTGCAAATTAAATCTTTTAAAAGATATTCAGTAGTCTTTTAGACATAATAGATGACACTAGTATGTAGCATAATTAATTTACTAATCAAAAGGGTTGCTTCTGGAATTGTGATGGTTTTGGGGATACGGCAAAGCATTGGTTTATTCATGAATCTATAAGAGAACATAAGCTAGATTTTTTTTTGCAATACAGGAGACTGGTAGGGATAATTTCGCTGCTCCTTTCCTTCGTTTTTTAGCAGCCGGTTTGGATTATGCTTGGAACTGCCTGCCGCCACAAGGGAGATCAGGTGGTATTCTGGTCGGTATCAATGTTCAGACGCTTAAGGTTAAGGGGGTAAATAATGGCGATCGGTGTGTTAAATTTGATCTCACTTCGAAATGTGATGGGTTTGAGTTAGTTGTTGTCTATGGGGCGGCTCAAGATGAGCATAAACAACAGTTTTTGGCCGAGCTGGTTAGAATATGTGAGCAAGGGTCTAAACCGATGCTTATTGGCGGTGATTTTAATATTTTGCGCAGGAAAAAGGAAAAAAGTAATGATAATTTCAACTCTCGGTGGCCTTTTCTCTTTAATGCTATTATTGAAAGTTTAGAGTTAAAAGAAATTGACCTGTCCGGACGACAGTACACTTGGGTGAGTCGCAGAGATACACCTACGGACGAAAAGCTGGATAGGATTCTGTCAAACATAGAATGGGAGCAAAAAAATCCTCTTGTTACGGTTAGGGCTCTTGAGCGTGCTGGATCTGATCATACACCTTTACTTCTCGACTCAGGTGAACAAGCTCACCTCGGGAATAAATCACAATTCTCTTTTGAACTGTCCTGGCTTCGACAAGAAGGTTTTGTTGAATTAATTGCTAGAGAGTGGAATTCTGTTTCTCATGGCAAGTCTCCGATGGAGAGATGGCAGAACAAGATCCGCCACCTTAGGAGGTTCCTCAGGGGGTGGGCTAAGAATCTTAGTGGGGTGTACAAAAAAGAGAGAGATCGGTTGTTACATATTATTGAGGTTTTGGAGGCCAAGGCTGACCTAAACCCTCTAGGCTCTAATGAAAGGGATGTGTTAAATGATGCCACTTCTAAAATAGCTTCTCTCAGGAGAGATGAGCAGGCTAGATGGGCACAAAGGGCGAAGGTGAAACATATCCGGGAAGGAGGGAATAATACCAAATATTTTCATATGATTGCAAATGGAAAGTATAGAAGGAAACGAATATTCCAACTTGAACAAGATGATGGTATTGTTGTAGGACAAGAAAATCTAAAAATATACATCACGGAATTTTATAAAAACTTGTTTGGTGCACCGGAAGAAAGAAAAAATCTCAATGGATGAGTCGACAATTCATGATATCCCACAGCTGTCGGAGGAGGAGAATAACATTTTGAAAGCAAATTTTACAGAACAAGAGGTTTATGATGCTATCTTTCAAATGGAAAAATAATAAAGCGCCAGGACCAGATGGTTTCCCGGCAGAATTTTACCAAAAATGTTGGAACATTATAAAAAAAGGATTTAATGGAGATGTTTGGTGCTTTCCACAAGGGTGAGCTACCACTGTTCCATTTAATTTTCGGGACGATCATTTTGTTACCTAAGAAAGAGGATGCCATACAAATTCAACAGTATCATCCTATTTGCTTACTAAACGTCAGTTTTAATGTTTTCACAAAAGTGGCTACTAACCGAATCTCTAAAGTGGCTCATACGGTAGTAAGGCCAACTTAAACAACTTTTATGCCTGGGCGACATATTCTTGAGGGAGTTGTTGTTCTACATGAAACTATCCATGAACTTCATAGGAAGAAACTGGATGGAGTTCTTCTAAAAATCGATTTCAAAAAAGCGTATGATAAGGTTAAGTGGTCGTTTCTCTTACAAGCCTTACGAATGAAAGGTTTTCATCCTATTTGGTGTAAATGGATTCAAGAATTCATTAGCCGTGGGAGTGTAGGTATAAGGGTAAATGATGACATCGGGCATAATTTCCAAACTCTAAAAGGTCTTAGGCAAGGGGACCCACTTTCTCCTATTTTGTTTAATGTGGTGGCGGATATGTTAGCTATTTTGATCAACCGAGCAAAGGAAGATGGTCAAATAGGGGGTCTAATTCCTCATCTAGTTGAGGGGGGCGTCTCTATTTTACAATATGCTGATGATACGATTATTTTCATGGAACATGGCTTGGCCAAGGCTTTGAATATGAAGTTGATTCTTAGTATTTTCGAACAGCTATCGGGTCTTAAAATAAATTATCATAAAAGTGAGATTTACTGTTTTGGACAAGCCAAAACAGCTGAAGAACAATATATGTAACTTTTTGATTGTGAAGCTGGATCCTTTCCATTTAAGTATTTGGGAATACCAATTCACTTCCGAAAGCTCACAAATGGTGAATGGAAACCGGTTGAAGATCGTTTTGAGAGAAAACTCAGTAGTTGGATCGGGAAATTGTTGTCGTATGGTGATAGACTAATTCTAATAAACTCGGTTCTCACTAGCTTACCAATGTTCATGCTATCTTTTCTTGAGATTCCAAAGGGAGTACGGAAGAGATTAGATTTCTATAGATCAAGATTCTTTTGGCAGAGCGATGATCACAAAAAGAAATACCGTGTCACTAAATGGAATATTATTTGCAGACCTAGAGATCAAGGGGGCCTTGGAATCGAGGTCCTAGAGCTGAAAAATAAATGTTTGCTAAGTAAATGGTTATTTAAACTGATGAATGAACAGGGAGTGTGGCAGAAATTGTTAACAAATAAATATCTCCATTCTAAGACGTTGTCTCAAGTAAAGGTCAAACCATTTGATTCTCCTTTTTGGAAAGGACTGATGAAAGTAAAGGATGATTTTTTTAATAGAGGGTCTTTTGTGATTGGCAATGGCATGAACACAAGGTTCTGGGAGGATGCGTGGTTAGGTGGTTCGTCTCTCGCGCAACAATACCCTTTGCTGTATAATATAGCTAACCAAAAACAAGTTTCGGTAGCTCAAGCTTTAACCCAGCCTTTGAATATCAACTTTAGAAGGACCCCAACAACAAACAAGTGGGAGCAATGGTTACACCTTGTCAACCGTTTAATGGACATCAATCTTACAACAGAGCCGGATAGGTTTGTTTGGCGTTTGACTAGCTCTGGGGTTTTTACGGTTAAATCGATGTATCTGGACTACCTGAATGGCCACACCAAGTTTCTTAAAAAGTATATATGGAAAATGAAAGTGCTACTAAAGATCAAGATTTTTATGTGGTTTCTTTATCGAAAGGTGATTTTAACTAAGGATAATCTTGTGAAACGTAATTGGAATGGCAACAAGTGTTGTTCCTTTTGTGATACCGAAGAAACAATTCAACATCTATTTTTTTGAATGCCCTTTTGCTAAAATTGTGTGGCGTATTGTGCATATGTCTTTTAATATTACACCACCAAAAAACATTACAAATCTGTTCGGCAATTGGTTAAAGGGAATTGACAAGACAGAGCTCAAACCAATTCGAGTGGGTGTTTTTGCAGTGCTGTGGGCAATGTGGAATGTACGTAATGATTTTGTTTTTAACAAGCCAAAAAAAAATCTTTCTTGCAGGTCATTCTGTTGATCACTCACTGGATTCGATCATGGTCCTATCTCCAACCAGCGGAGCAACGCCATGTTATGGAGTCTGGATGTATCCGGTTGGAGTCCGTCGCCAAGGACTTCTACAACCGTGCCGGCTGGTGTTTTGAGAAGAGAATCGAGCTATGAATAATTATACTTGTTTCCGATTTTTTCGCTGGTTGATACATGTATCGATCCTTTGTGATCCGTGAATGTAATGGACTAGTTAAGATTTCTTCAATAAATTAATAAAGCAGCCGTATGCATCATTTTGATGCAGAGGCTGGGTGTGCCCCTTTTCAAATAAACTAGTATGTAGCATGTCAGATAAACCCAAACAAAGTTGATCGATTGATTTTCTGTTTCAAAGTTGATTGATTACTATAGCAGCAACCAGAAGTTTTCTACTGGCAGCACCAACTTTGCCGCGACAGTCGTGGCGTCCTTACATATTAAAAATGTTCCTTTCAACAAGAAGTAGCAAAAACAATGGTATGATTATACTTCGTATGGTCCTAAATGAATGACGGCGATGCATCATCATCCACTGGCTTTGTCATCCACTACGATTTAATTCTGGTCGAGCCGATCCATCAAAAAAGACTGGAAAAGTCGCCTCGTGTCAACATCCACTATAAGCTTTGTCTATGCTTTTTGATTAAAAGTTAATGGAGTATCTATCGGTGCTTACGAGGCTCAATCTTTCATTCTAGTATTATAACTTGTATTAACTGATGGAGGTTGCAAATCTACTACTAGTGCAAATTAGCTATGTTTCCATTCTATTATAAATGTGTGATTTTCGTACTTGGTATCTTAGGTATGAATTCCAGACCACTCCTCTACACAACAAATAATTGGAATCGGCCAATGACAAATGAATCATATGCTATATTTCCTTTACCACTGTTCGAGAAGAACAAGTTGCGAAAAAACAAATGATCAATTACATACTTGTAATCTCTTGTGTTATACTACTATCAGTTCCAGTGTAGATATCGTAATTCTTGAGCTGGAAATTCAGGCGACCATCTGCTCCAGGTCCGACCACCGCGCCGCCAAGTTGTCGCTGCTGCTTTCGTTCAGCCAGGAGTAGGCCTCCTCCCGCCTCGCTGTATGCGGCCTGCTGATTCCGAAAGACGTGGACTTGCGCAGCTCGGCGGCCTGCACGCCCCAGTCCAGCTTCCCGTTCGGCGAGCTCCAGTCGTCGAGCACCGACGCCGACGACAGCGGGGACGCGAAGGAGCGCGCGGCTGCGGACAGAGCCGGAGCCGGAGCCGGAGAGCGGTGCACGAAGGTCTGGCTGCGGTTGGCGAACGCGGCGGCGCGGGAGTTGAGCGGCGGCTTAGTAATAGTATTGCGCGCGCCGGCGGCCTGCTGTTGCTGTAAGGAGAGCGCCTGGACGTAGGCGTTGACGAGGTCCGACGAGGAGTAGCCCGGCGGCGAGGTTGACCGCGCCATCATCATCCTCTGCTTGTTGTACTGGTCGACCTCGAAGTCGAGCTCCCGTGAGCTGAGCGACGCGGTGAGCGCCGGCCTCGAGGACGGCGAAGAGGAGAAGCTGCTCGGTGAGGAGAAGTTGGTCGGCTCGGAGGACATGGATGCGGCGGAGGGGTTGACGGCGCGGAGCTGTCTGACGCCGTGCGCGAAGAAGCAGATGCGGCGCGGGCAGCCGACCTCGTCCTTGCAGAGCCTGGTGCGGTACTGCGCCGGGTGGAGCCATGACTCGAAGACGCCGTGCGCGTACTCGCAGGCGTCGCCCTTGCGGCAGGAGGCCGGGTCCTTGCGGAAGTCCGGGCAGGGGACGCAGGTGTAGGCGTGGCGGCGCGGGTCGCGGCGGCGCGCGTTCTCGCCGGGGTGCGCGAAGGGGCACTCGGTCCAGTCGTGCGTGTAGGCGCGGGAGCACGGGTTGACCTTGAAGCTGTACATCCGGAACTCGTCGGTGCCGAACACGCCCGCGTTGATGTCCTCGGCCGGGGCGCCGCCGCCGTTGCTGGTGGCGGCGCAGGAGTAGTCCTTCTTGGGTTTTCTTCGGTCGTCTGGTGTGTCGGCTTGCTTGGTGGGGCTGCTGGGGAGGGGAGGTGGCGCGGCGTGGTGGTGGGGGAGTCGTCGCGGGGAGGAGGGGAGGCGCCGGCGGCGAGGAGGAGGTGGGCGGCGGCGAGCGCGGAGGGGGCGCGGCCGGCGGCGGCGAGCTGGAGGGGCGTGGCGCCGTCGGTGGCGGAGGCGCGGGCGGCCTCGGAGGGGGCGATGGAGAGGACGTAGGAGAGGACGGATGTGCTGCCGTAGAGCGCGGCGACCATGGCGGGCGTGCGCAGGTGGAGGCCGAGGGCCCGGGCGCTGGCCTTGGGGGAAGGGCCGTACCAGGGGGAGGAGGCGACGAGGGAGAGGTTGTCCTCCTGCACGGCGCGGCGGAAGGCGGCCAGGTCGTCGGCGGCGGCGAGCTCGAGGAGGTAGGAGGACGGCTGCTGCTCGTGGGTGCGGGGCGGGGCCATGGCGGCGGTCACGTTGCGGAGGCCGGGACACATGGTTGCTTCGTCGCTGGGGTGAGCTGAGCTGAAGGGATGATGGATGGGTGGATGTGAGGAGGAGGAAGAGGATGCCGGGAACAGCGGGTGGAGTGTGGACTATATAGACGCGCGCAGCCATAGGGACACGCACACGGGGATGGAGCTGTCGGAGGAGGAGGAGACGAAGCTTCGCTTGACCGCGTGATTGTGCGCGTGTGTGTTCCGCGTGCGTGCAGGTTCTGTGCAGCTGCTGCTTGCTCATTCATCTTCATCAGTAGGGCCGGGTAAGGAGAAGGAGGCCGGGTCGCCGTTGCTTCCTCCTCCTCCGACGACGATCCTTTCCTATCCTATCCCTGCTGACTGCTGAGTGCTGAGTCGACTCTTTGACTTGCCCTTTCCTTCCTTCCTTGCCACCTTCGGATGGGATTTGGAGCTTGAATTGACCAGTCAACGGTCAAGCCTACCACTCACTCGGTCTCACTTCGGTCTACCACTTCCTTTCTCCAAAATCTACTAACTGAATATTATGCAAAAGAGAATTGTATGATAATTAGAAGAAGTATGGCAAAATAATACTCTCTCCAAATTATAAGACACGCTATTTTTATCATGATATTTGATGATCTACTCTGACCATAAAATCTCTTCCAATACAAATCCAAATACTAAGCTCCCTACATTTCTAAACTCCTGTTACCTCCACCTCATCATTGGCTATGTGGCCCGCCTGACAGCGACAAATCCATCGATATGTATGATCCATGGGTCTGGATCGGTTTCGTCTGGGACAACTTGATTTACTGAACGACTACACGATAAATAATGCGTACGCTTGTTAATTTTGGACAGAAGTTTGTACTATTTTTAGATAGTTTTTGTCAAAATTTTCGCACTCGTTCAACCGTTCGAAATTTCATTCCATGAGTAGATTCATCTTGCCATTCCCCACAACTTTCGTGTTGTAGCATTTCAAAAAAAATACTCTCTCCGTTTCAAAAAATATAAGGCGCCATATTTTTATCCTACTATTGTACTTGCTCTAAGCTCACTAGATTTCTAAGCTCCTGGTGCCCCCACCTCATCATTCGCTATGTGGCCCGCCTGACAGTGACAAATCCCTCGATGAGTATGATCCATGGGTTTGGGTCGGTCTCGCCTTGGCCCGCTTGATTTACTGCACGACTACATGTTTGGAATTTAAGAAATAATGTATACGAAAAATATGTGTGTCGATGAGTAGATTCTGTTCCCGTGATGGGTTTCGAATTTCTTCAATTGTAACTTGTTAATGTTCGACGGAAGTTTGTACTACAATTTTTAGAAAAAATGTCAAATTTGTCGCACTCGTTCAACAGAAATTTCCTTCCACGAGTAGATTCATCTCACCGTTCCGCACAACTTTCGTTTTGTAACTTTTTCATATCTGCGAACGTATACGTATACATTTCATATTGTATGTATATACGTGCATGTCTGCTCCTGCTGCAAATTTCACCGCCCGCACGGGTCCAGGGGCTACCTCCGCCGTCGTCGCGCCGCCTCGTTATTACATTCGTCGCTCCTCTTATGGTTGTCACATAGACAAATGTTGAGTTTCACTTAGCCAAGTGACGAGAGTACATGAAACACTGTATACAACCAAATGCATGTGTTCGTGTCTCTCCAGATACAGGCAAAAATCAATACAGTTAAGCAAATTTGGTGTAAAATATGGCCCATACCATGTTTCTCCTTTGCCAGCCTCTAGTGAATCACATATGCAATAAGTACGAGTAACCAAACGCGTCTTTGGATGCGTTTGGTTGTCTCATCTTTAAAGCGATGATTTCCTAACTAATAGGTCTGGAGTTTTGCAAACAAAAATTCCTGCGTGTAGATTGGCGAGGTTTATTATAATGAAACATGTTAAAACTGCATGTTTTAGTTAGCAATTATAAGAACTGTTTTGAAATTGCTGCATTCGATACACCGATGATATGATAAGGTACATGTTAGATATATACACCGATTCTTACTATAAAGTACCAGCCCGGCTAGCTGATGAATTTTGAAAAGATTTCCCTTTAATCGTACATGTGAGTTGCTACCTTTTACTGCACACATGACTTTCTTTCACTGTGCATATTAATAGCAGTATCATGATTGCTCAAGTTATTTACCTTAGTGGTAATCAATAGTTAGATAGTTAGCCCCTTCAAATGATAGTAGATCATAGAGATTACCTTTCAATCTATAGTAGAGATTAGCTTTATGCTGGAAATACATGACATGTCAGTTGAATAGTTAATCCCTTAGCAGGGGTTATCACGAAAACAAATACTAATTAATAGACTATCCTTTTAAAATGTTTTACTTCTTTGGTTGTCCCATGGATTTTAGATTTTTGCTTCACATCCTTCTGATTACGTTCCCAATCTATTCACGTGTACCGCTGTCTGCTTCGATGCCATCCAAGGTAGGGAGGTAGGTAAATAAGAGGAGCGATTCATGGAGGTGACCATGCAGAAGACACTTGTTATTATGAAAAAAGGTCATTGATCTTATTATTAGCATGTTGATCCATAGTTTCATGCAAATGTTAGAATATTTCCCAGTTTGTTATTATTTCTATTGTAGTGTATTGAACTGGCCAGTTTGGAAAAAATTATTGTAGATGAAACTGTAAACATTTTATGATATTGTATTACCACATTTTGAGCAATTATTGTTCTGCACTATGACTTATGAGTTTGAAATCTTTTTGTCATAAACTTTGTGCCGAATATTATCCTTATAACACTTACAAGCTTGTTATAATGAAGAGAAATAGCATACTCTCTTTATGTATAAAACTGGAAAACACAAAAAAAAAGGCTCATTCAAAGCCACGACAACAACAAAGCAAAAAAATAAGAAACAAACTAATTAAATGAAAACAGCTAAAGCGGGCGCGGCAACGCGCGCCCTTACCTTATAGTTTGCCTCTAATCCTGCTGCAATATGTGTTCATTGTTGAAATTCAAACGCGTGGGTTGTGAACTTGAAGGAGGTGGTTCCTTTTCTTTGCGGAGATGCTCTTCGGTCCAATGATGTGCAGAAGTGTACGACTGTTGCTGATCATAGTTCATCTCACATCCTTTATTGTTTTTTCCTTCTAAAAATTTCTAGGTATTCACATTTTTCTTGATATTTTCTACGATGGTTCGACAATTGAGACACAGTTATATTATTAAAAAAAGGACTTTAGTCATTGGGGAATGCAAACTTCGTCTACTATTTCTCTTTTACATTTCTTCATTCGGCTGCCTCGTATAGGAGACTAGATGGAGTAGACCCCCACACCCACCCACACAAACACGTCGAGACACGCTCTCTTCTTCCACCTCGAACTGCTCCTCCCCTCCTCCCTCCCCCGACCGGTTGACCATGTCTTTGATGAGCTTCGGCAAATCAACTACACCTCGGAAGGCGAAAGCTGCTGAGCGGGCATAGTGAGCCCGCACGAGGGCCGGATTGCAAGCGGCGGCCCTGCCACCTCCTGTAGAGGCTGGTGCCTCGCCCGCGCCCCTTGCTCCATCGATGATTGAAGGCAGAAGTTGCTGCCTCGCTTGCAGGGGAAGCAGCTGCTCCTGCTTCGCCAGCTGTTCCTTTAAATTCCTTATGTACCTGTTGAAATTCGATCAAGAACACATGCAGAACAGATGCGCCGTAGAGCCGGAGGAAGAATATTTTATAAATACTAAATTATATGGAATGAGAATGTATAAATGGTACCATTGGAGTTTTCTTGGAAAATTATTACATTTTAATTATCTTTATACTAATTTTGTGGAATATTATAAGTACAAATCATGGTCAAAGTTGAACGTTGTTGACCAGCAAAATGTATGGGCGGACGGAAGGAGTACATCACCACAAGCCACATCACTCGTCATAGGTGGAGCTATGTACAAGTCAAGGGGTGATACGTCTCCAACGTATCCATAATTTCTGTTGTTCCATGCTTATATTATACCATTTGCTACATGTTTTATATACACTTCATATCACTTTTATGCATTTTCTGGGACTAACCTATTAACAAGATGCCACAGTGCCAGTTCCCTGTTTTCTGCTGTTTTTGGTTTCAGAAAGTTACTTCTGGAAATATTCTCGGAATTGCACGAAACAAAAGGCCAAGTCCCTATTTTTCCAACACGTACACGGAGTCCGAAGGAGAGACGAAGGGAGCCACGAGGTGGCCAAACCACCTGGCGGCGCGGCCCCACCGCCGCGCCAGCCTGTGGTTTGGGCCCCTCGGGGGTCCGCCGACATCGCCCCTTCGCCTATTTATTCCCCGAGACGTGAAAACCCTAAAACACCGAGCCTTTCATCCAGAACATATTCGCTGCCGCCGCCGTCGTCAACCCTAACTCGGGGGGTTCTGAAGCTCTTCCCGGCACCCTGCCGGAGAGGGGAATCATCACCGGAGGGCTCTACATCGCCATGCCCGCCTCCGGAGTGATGCGTGAGTAGTTCATCCTTGGACTATGGGTCCATAGCAGTAGCTAGATGGTTGTCTTCTCCACTTGTGCCATCATGTTTAGATCTTGTGAGCTGCCTATCATGATCAAGATCATCTTATTGTAATGCTACATGTTGTGTTTGCTGGGATCTGACTTATATTGATACCTATGTGGAGCTGAATATTATATTATCATGTCTATGTCATTTGTGATCTTGCATGCTCTCCGTTACTTGTTGAAGCCTTGGCCAAGTGAATACTTGTGACTCCAAGAGGGGGTATTTATGCATGATAGTTGGGTTCAACCTCTATTTAACCTGGGATAGTGACAGCAAGTTCTAAGGTTGTAGATGTGTTGTTGCCACTAGGGGTAAAACAGCAATGCTTTATTCAAGGATGAATGTATTGTTTACATTACGCACATTACTTAATGCAATTGTCTGTTGCTTGCAACTTAATACTGGAAGGGGTACGGATGTTAACCGGAAAGTGGACTATTTAGGCATAGATGCATGCTGGATAGCGGTCTATGTACTTTGTCGTAATGCCCAAATGAATCTCATAGTAGACACCACAACTCACACATGCATGTTATATGCACTTATCAATTGTCAATTGCCCAGCTGTAATTTGTTTACCCAGCATGTTAGTTATCTTATTGGAGAGACACCACTAGTGAACTGTGGACCCCGGTCCATTCTTTTACATCTGAAATACAATCTACTGCAATCATTGTTCTCTACTGTTTTATGCAAACAAACATCATCTTCCATTCGATACGTTTAACCCTTTGTTTTCAGCAAGCCGGTGAGATTGACAACCTCACTGTTAAGTTGGGGCAAAGTAATTTGATTGTGTTGTGCAGGTTCCACGTTGGCACCGGAATCCCTGGTGTTGCGCCGCACTACACTCCTTCACCAACACCTTCGAAGCAACCTCGTTTTCCTACTGGTTCGATAAACCTTGGTTTCATACTGAGGGAAAACTTGCTGCTGCACTCATCATACCTTCCTCTTGGGGTTCCCAACTGACGTGTGACGTACAAGCATTGTTTCTGGCACTGTTGCCGGGGAGATATTCCCTCGTCAACTTAGCGCTAGCAACACGTTTTCTGGCGCCGTTGCCGGGGAAAACCGAATTGCTTCTGCAAGGGGAGTCTCTCACACCCAATCTCTTTACTTTGTTATTTGTCTTGCTTAGTTTATTTTTATTTAGTCTTGTTTGCTCTCTTTATCAAAAACACAAAAAAATTAGTTACTTGTTTAATTCGGTTTGATTTTGTTTTTCAAAATGAATGCTCCTGAAGTTGAAGTTCGTTCTTTTAGGCAACTAGGAGGTGAAAATTTGAAAGATGCTTGGTATAGAATTAGTGATGCTCATCATAGATGTACTAAGAAACACTCTACCACTATCCTCCTTAGGAACTTTTATGTTGGTATCTCTAGTTGGTATAGGTATGTTCTAGACACTCTTACAGGTGGAAATTTCTTGGGTACTCCTGCTTTAGAAGCCTGTAATATTATTGAAAGTTTGGTAGGAACACCACCCACTAAAGATATTAAAATTGAGATCACCTTGGAGGATGTTATAAATAAGTTAGACTCTATGGAGAATTTTTTTCCAAATTTTCTTGATTGTATTGGTAAGACTAATGAATCAATAGCCACCATCAATGAAAGAATCACTGTTCTTGAGGATAATAATATCCATGACACCCAAAATCATAGAATTGATGAGTTAGAGGAAGCTATTGAAACCTTAAGTTCAACCTTTACTTCTCTTAAGTCTAAAAAGGAGAAAGTTTATGTGGGTAGAGAGCAAAAGTTTATGTATGTTCCTAAAGTGCCAAAACCAAAGACTCATTATGAGCTTAAAATTGATAAAACTTTTAGTACGGTTAAAGGTAATGAATGAAACACCTCCAGGAACATCTAAGATACCCATTGTTACAAGCTGTGTGTTGGAAGAAGCTTTTGATGATTTGAATGATTTGCCACTTGACAACACTTGATTTTCACTTTCTGCGCCTAGCTGAAAGGCGTTAAAGAAAAGCGCTTATGGGAGACAACCCATCGTTTTTATTTGCTGTTATTTTTGTTTTCTTTGAGTCAAGGAGTTTTGTTACTTCTGTAGCAACTCCTTTGTATCTTTATTTTATCGCAATGTTGTGCCAAGTAAAGTTCTATATTGAAAGTTGATGCAAGATTTGGATTTCTGCGCAGTGACAGATTTTTAGCTGTCACGGATTTGAGCTTATCTCCCTGTAGAAAATTCAAAAAATTCTGAAAAAATCACGCATATTCCTGAGATATGTACGCAACTTTCATTATTTTAGGCCAGATCCATCTGAGCAACTTAAGTGCCTCGAAAAAATTCGTCATTCCAGACTGTTCTGTTTTTGACAGATTCTGCCTTTTGTTTTGCATTCGCTCTTTTACTGTGTTTGTGTGGATTTCTTTGCTCCACAAAGCATTGGTGGCTGTAGCTAATGTCCAGAAGCTTTGGGATTGATTGTATCATTACAGAATATGAGAATTTTTGATTATGCACTAACCCTCTAATGAGAACTGTCTTGAGTTTGGTGTGAAGGAAGTTTTCAAGGATCAAGCGAGAAGGGTGATATTATGTGATCAAGAAGAGTGAAAAGCCTAAGCTTGGGGATGCCCCCGTGGTTCATCCCAACCATATTCAGAGAGACTCAAGCGTCTAAGCTTGGGGATGCCCAAGGCATCCCCTTCTTCATCAACAAACTTATCAGGTCATCTCTAGTGAAACTATATTTTAATTCTTTCACATCTTATGCGCTTTACTTGGAGCGTCTGTGTGTTTTTATTTTTGTTTTTGTTTGAATAAATTCGGATCCTAGCAATCCTTGTGTGGGAGAGAGACACGCTCCGCTTTTTCATGTGAATACTCATGTTCTTCACTTATATTTGTTGAGTATTCTTAACTAGCTACTGCAGTGCTTTTAGCTCCTGTTTTTCATGCATCTCTTCGAGCTGTTAGCACTTGTTTATAAATACTCTCTTGCTGCATTATATTATCATTTGGAGAGTTTATGTTTAAATAAATTGATTGGTGTTTGTTTGGAAGAAAGAAAATGCTACATGTAGTAGTTGGTATTGGAAAAGACATATGCATTCTTGTAGATCATTGTCTTGTTTCGATTTGATACTTTGCAATTGTTTTGAGCTCTCAAGTAGATCATGTTTAAGCTCTTGCATCATGTAGTTAAAGCCTAGTAGTGGAGAACTACCGTAGAGCTTGTTGAGACTTGGGATGCATATTTGTTCTCTCTAAGGTCTAGATATTTTCTGGTAAAATGTTTGAGCAACAAGGAAGACAGTGTAGAGTCTTATAATACTTGCAATATGTTTTTATGTGATTCTTGCTGTACCGGTTTATACTTGTGTTTGCTTCAAACAACCTTGCTAGCCTAAACTCTGTACTGAGAGGGAATGCTTCTCGTGCATCCAAAACTTGAGCCAAAACCCATGCCATTTGTGTCCACCATACCTACCTACTATGTGGTATTTCCTGCCATTCCAAGTAAATATTTCATGTGCTACCTTTAAACTATTCAAAACTTTATTACTCCTTATTTGTGTCAATGTTTTATAGCTCATGAGGAAGTATGTGGTGTTTTATCTTTCAATCTTGTCATTTACTTCTGACAGACTTTCACCAATGGACTAGTGGCATATACATCCGCTTATCCAATAATTTGCAAAAAGAGCTGGCAACGGGGTGCCCAGCCCCAATTAATTACAACTTTCATTAATAATTCTCTTCACATGTTTTGCCCTGATTTATCAGTAAGCAACTTAATTTGCAAATAGACACTCCTCCATGGTATGTGAATGTTGGAAGGCACCCGAGGATTCGGTTAGCCATGGCTTGTGTAAGCAAAAGGTTGGGAGGAGTGTCATCTATAAAGAAACTAAAATACATGTGTAAACAAAAGAGAAGAGGGATGATCTACCTTGCTGGTAGAGATAACGTCCTTCATGGGAGCCGCTCTTGAAAGTCTGGTTGACAAGGGGGTTAGAGTGCCCACTACCATTCGTTGACAACAACAAACACCTCTCAAATACTTATTTTGTGCTCTCTATATGCTTTCGAAAACTTAAAAAGCTCTAGCACATGATTTAATCCCTGCTTCCCTCTGCGAAGGGCCTATCTTTTACTTTATGTTGAGTCAGTTTACCTACTCCTTTCTATCTTAGAAGCAAACACTTGTGTCAACTTTGTGTGCATTGATTCTTACATGTTTACTTATTGCACTTGTTATATTGCTTTATGTTGACAACTATCCATGAGATATACATGTTACAAGTTGAAAGCAATTGCTGAAACTTAATCATCCTTTGTGTTGCTTCAATGCCTTTTACTTTGAATCTATTGCTTTATGAGTTACCTCTTATGCAAAACTTTTTGATGCTTGTCTTGAAAGTACTATTCATGAAAAGTTTTTGCTTATATGATTCATTGTTTACTCTTTATCTATTTGTTAGCAAACTATAGACCATTGCTTTGAGTCACTTCATTCATGACATGAGCCTTGCAATATATTGATCAAGATTGTGTGAAAGCATGTCTCCTCAGAAATTATTTGTTGTTATCGTTTTACCTACTCGAGGACGAGTAGAACTAAGCTTGGGGATGCTTGATACGTCTCCAACGTATCCATAATTTCTGTTGTTCCATGCTTATATTATACTCCCTCCGTATCAAAATATAAGTCGCACTAGTCACTTACCACACACATATATGTAGACATGTTTTAGTGCAAGATTCATGTGAATCTTGCACTAAAACATGTCTACATACATGTGTGTGGTAAGTGACTAGTGCGACTTATATTTTGATACGGAGGGAGTACCATTTGCTACATGTTTTATATACACTTCATATCACTTTTATGCATTTTCTGGGACTAACCTATTAACAAGATGACACAGTGCCAGTTCCCTGTTTTCTGCTGTTTTTGGTTTCAGAAAGTTACTTGTGGAAATATTCTCGGAATTGTACGAAACAAAAGGCCAAGTCCCTATTTTTCCAACACGTACACGGAGTCCGAAGGAGAGACGAAGGGGAGCCACAAGGTGGCCAAACCACCTGGCGGCGCGGCCCCACCTTCTGCCGCGCCAGCCTGTGGTTTGGGCCCCTCGGGGTCCGCCGACATCGCCCCTTCGCCTATTTATTCCCCGAGACGTGAAAACCCTAAAACACCGAGCCTTTCATCCAGAACATATTCGCTGCCACCGCCGTCATCAACCCTAACTCGGGGGGTTCTGAAGCTCTTCCCGGCACCCTGCCGGAGAGGGGAATCATCACCGGAGGGCTCTACATCGCCATGCCAGCCTCCGGAGTGATGCGTGAGTAGTTTATCCTTGGACTATGGGTCCATAGCAGTAGCTAGATGGTTGTCTTCTCCACTTGTGCCATCATGTTTAGATCTTGTGAGCTGTCTATCATGATCAAGATCATCTTATTGTAATGCTACATGTTGTGTTTGCTGGGATCTGACTTATATTGATACCTATGTAGAGCTGAATATTATATTATCATGTCTATGTCATTTGTGATCTTGCATGCTCTCCGTTATTTGTTGAAGCCTTGGCCAAGTGAATACTTGTGACTCCAAGAGGGGGTATTTATGCATGATAGTTGGGTTCAACCTCTATTTAACCTAGGATAGTGACAGCAAGTTCTAAGGTTGTAGATGTGTTGTTGCCACTAGGGGTGAAACAGCAATGCTTTATTCAAGGATGAATGTATTGTTTACATTACGCACATTACTTAATGCAATTGTCTGTTGATTGCAACTTAATACTGGAAGGGGTACGGATGTTAACCGGAAGGTGGACTATTTAGGCATAGATGCATGCTGGATAGCGGTCTATGTACGTTGTCGTAATGCCCAAATGAATCTCATAGTAGACACCACAACTCGCACATGCATGTTATATGCACTTATCAATTGTCAATTGCCCAGCTGTAATTTGTTTACCCAGCATGTTAGTTATCTTATTGGAGAGACACCACTAGTGAACTGTGGACCCCGGTCCATTCTTTTACATCTGAAATACAATCTACTGCAATCATTGTTCTCTACTGTTTTATGCAAACAAACATCATCTTCCATATGATACGTTTAACCCTTTGTTTTCAGCAAGCCGGTGAGATTGACAACCTCACTGTTTAGTTGGGGCAAAGTAATTTGATTGTGTTGTGCAGGTTTCACGTTGGCACCGGAATCCCTGGTGTTGCGCCGCACTACACTCCTTCACCAACACCTTCGAAGCAACATCGTTTTCCTACTGGTTCGATAAACCTTGGTTTCATACTGAGAGAAAACTTGCTGCTGCACTCATCATACCTTCCTCTTGGGGTTCCCAACTGACGTGTGACGTTACACGCATCAAGCATAGTTTCTGGCGCTGTTGCCGGGGAGATATTCCCTCGTCAACTTAGCGCTAGCAAGGGGCCACCCCCCCCATAACTTTTTGGAAGAACCCAGTCAAGAAATTATTTTACAAGGTTTAGAAAAGAAAATGTGAGCTTTTTGCCCCCCTAATAGTACTTGGCAAGCTCCGCCACTGGCGGTCACCATAAACATGAGAGAGAACGAGGCATAATGTAAACAGACGCCCTTTAGTTCCGTTTAAACTAGCTATATTGGTCTAACAGTTTAAGAAAGTTTTTTCTTCCCGTAAAATGAACTATTGAGCTACATAATCAAGCCTTTCCAGGTTTTAGTCAAGTTGTCAAGCAGATTATGCTTTTGGTGAACATAAAAAAGTTAGAAAAAGCCTGACGCTAAATGTAATTTATTTTTCTTACATCAAAGGTATGACGTACTATCAAGAGAGACACTTGGCAAAACAGGGAAAAGAAAACCCCATAAAAATTCACGATGTTCGTGGAGAGCTCTAGACAACCATTTCCTTGGGAGGATCCAAGGTTGTGGATTACCTCAAGGAGTTTGTCAGGTTGCGAGGGAGCCATAAGTTCCTCATCTTAGTGGAAGGTCCCTTGCTTGGTGAGAAGAGCTCAAGAGAAGGCTAGGTCCAGTAGGATCTCATGTGGGCTTTGTTAGATGTGGTCCTGCAGGTACCGCCGAGATTTTGGTTTCTTACCTCTAGGAATGATGTTTTCCGTCCCGATTGTTTAAATTTTGAACTAGTACGAAATCTGCGGGGTTTCACCCTCTGATACTTATGGGCGCATCTCTTTTCCCGTAACAATCGGATTTCTGATTTCCTTTACAAAAATTCCACCCACCCCATGGTAACATGACAAAAACAATTATTGAAGAGAGAACCCTCGCATGACCATATATTCGTCTCTTTATCGCTTGCACAAAACTGATCTACAGCTCCACACGTATAATTTGAGATTCATGGGGTTTTTTGAAGCCATTTATTGTGAGGGCTTCAAGATCGAAGTACTAGCAAAGTGTTGTAACTTCTTAGAGGGTGTGTGCCCCTAGCAAGCTAGAGAGTCACTTGGAAACCTTCGTGAGAGCATCTCAAATAGGTGATGTAAAATAGCATCCCAAAAACTGCTTGATGTAAATTATACATCACAAAAAACGTGATTTTTACATCACCAAAAGTGTCCAACTCGAACAACTAATTTATTGTAGGGCACGAGTTCCCCAAGAAGTGATGTATAATAGGGCAGCCGCCGTCACGGAATTGAAGCTACGACGGCTCTGGCGGGCGTCGTGACGGCCGGGGGCGGGGCGGGTTATTAGCGAGGCCCGGAGAGGACGAAATTTAGAGGAGGAGGGCGACGGGATGATGGCGATGCCTATGGGCAACGAGATAGAGCTGGTGAAGGGGCAACGATGCCAGAAAAGAGCCGATCGATCGGGGGCTTCGGCGGGCGTTGTGACTGCCAGGGGCAGCGGCGAGGCGCAGGGAAGACATAATTGAGACGGAGGAGGGGCGGTGAGGTGGCGGCGATGCCCGTGGGCGACGAAATAGAGCCGACGGAGGGGCTGGAAGATGGCTTCCAGCCACTGGTAGGATGGTTCCGTGCAGCGGTTGCAAGGCGCATGCGTTTTTGGGCACGGGGCGTGGTGATGTATATTGCATCACGAGTGCCAAAATTTACATCCGATGTAAATTTGGCCGAAATTTACATCGCGGGCAGCTGTTGGAGACCTGTTTTTTTTTTTTTTTTTTGCCTCAAGGTGATGTAGAAAACGGTTACAAGCTATTTTACATCACCTAATATTGGAGATGCTCTGATGTGTTGTGAAGGATCCAAAAAGTTTGGTACGGTCGGCGATCGCCTATTAAGTGTGAAAATTCAATCTTAGTGGTTGGGTATGGACTTGGTGTTTTAGATCAAGGAGAAGGAGGTTGGTCTTGATGGTCAAGGAAACCTTTTGTCCTTTGTACTTTGTGTCCTACCCTTCTCTAACAAAGACGAAAGATAGCGCCACCTTTGAATACATCTTCGTGTTTGCAACCGATTTCCTTAGATCCTCACTTTTCTTTCAATCTATTTGTTTGCAGGCTTTGTCTTTATAGGATTGCATGCATATGGTGTTTTAGGCAACCGTAGAAAAGAATTGTCAAGAGCTAGAACTTAATGTCATCTTTTTTTTTTTATCATCGCCTAAGTCGATATAGGTGGTCTTTCATGCATACATTTTCTCATTATTGAAAATCTTTATCCTATGTGGTTATGATATCATATTGCAAATGGACTTCATTGGGTGGATAATAGATAGAGTTTGAGCACAAAGAGAACATTTCAAGACTACAAGGGGCGGTTGAGAGACATCAAAAGGAACTCGATGAGTTATCTTCTGACCAACTATTGAAGTGGCACAAATGAAATGTGATCTTGGCCACTGTCATTTTAACTCAAATTGAACACTGTCATTTTATTCTTGACAACAATGGAAGGTTATTTGCTGGTGCTTGCCATTTCCCCTCCTTTGTCTGATCTTCAAAGAAGCTGAACTAGGAGCATGCACGCTTGTGTGCGATGTCTGTGGTAAAGGAGCTGAAACTCACGGAGGTCGTTTTGGAGACGGACAATGCGAGTGTGGTAACGAAACTAGCTAGCGTTACGAAAGATAAGTTCATTCACAGACCCCTGATGGAGGAGATTAAGGTCTTGCTTCGACCTTAAGAGAGAAATACCCTCGGGGCTTCACCTACGGAATCGCCATGTCGGCGTCATAAGTAAGTGGAAACCGCTCGACGAGTTTCTTAATCGCTAGCATGCTACCTCTAATAGATGTCTGGAAAGAGGCACTTCGCATCAACGTGTCAAAATTGTGAACTGGGTCAAGCGGGCACGGGATATGACAAGTGAATCTGCTGACAAATTAGCTAAGGAAGGCTGCCGGCCTAAAATTTTGCAAAACTTCTTTTCTTTCCAATCGGAGCTACTCACTCCGTTTATAAATACTCCCTCTGTTCTAAATTAGATGACTTTTATTTGTCCACATGCGAATATATCTAGACATGTTACAAATATAGATACATTCGTATGTGGAAAAATAGAAGTCATCTAATTTGGAACGGAGGGAGTATAAGATGTGTATCTTACACTAAAACACCATGTCTAGATACGTGGGCAGCCAAAGCACATGAACGAGTCAAGTCGTGCCAGTTAAATGTGTTTTTTTTACCGCTTTCTTGTACCCCCTGATTGTACTGTGATCTATAAAACCAACCTGGACAGATTTGCAAATCTTTGGCCTTAGATTTGTCCAGACATTAATGAAAAAAACCGCAGCTATTTCCTTCTAAGAAAAAATAAAAATAAAAACTGTCGAGTCATCACGACCAACATCAACTGTAAAAAGCACGCTTTCTTCTACCTCCCGATCGACTCCCCCATTCCCCGTCCCCATCGCACCGACACGCCTCACCTAAAACCCTAGCCCCATGTCCGCGGCGGCGCAGCCGCCCGTGCCGGCGGAGGGGTCTGCTCCCGCGGCGGCCCAGCCCGCTCCGGCAGCGACGCGGCCGTACGAGCTAGCGGTCGCCGCGGCGGAGCTCCGCCCGGTGGACTGCAACCTCGCGGCGCTCTGCGACCACGTCCAGGCCGAGGGATTCGGCGCTGGCGCCTTCTCCGATGTCGTCGTCGAGGCCATGGGCGCCACCTACCGCCTCCACCGCCTCATCATCTCCCGCAGCACCTACTTCAGGTGAGCCTTCTCGAATGCGGAGCGGGTAGTGCGCGGATCGGAGTCGCTGCTGTTGGCAGCTGAGTGTTTAGATTTGTTTGAAAGGCTAATTTCATTTCTATTGGACTTTGCGGCCGCGATGTTTTGATTCTTCTGAGGTGGAAAATTTCCGTAGCCCTGCTGAAATGTTTGGTATAGAATGATCTGCGCGGAATTGCACGCGTATCGCCTTTTGAAGTGAAACTCTCTATGCATTTGTATCCTGACAGCAGGGTAGGAAACTGTGTCTTGTTAATTTGTCTCTCTCTTTCTGAACTGGGCTATGTTAATTCCACTTCTAGTTTTCAAATGAAACGAGTTTGCCCCCTTTCAAACTGTTATTTCACAAACAATCGAAGCTAAAATGGAGTTGATGGAATTCTGATTGCTATTTAGTGGCCCGTTGCAAAATGTAAGAAGCCCACACATCCCATGGTCTGAGTTGGACCAGAGATTAGACTAATAAATGTGGCTCATCTTGCACAAGTATCGTAGTATTCATGATTCCTTCTTCTCAAATTTCACACAACTCAAATTTTACGGCCCAATGGATGGCCAAACTTAAATCTTGGGATGCGTGGCTGCCTTGCATTTTGCACAGGAGGAAGTAACCAACAAATTCTGATGGAACTCTTCATTGTCCTGTACAAACCAACATAGGAGGGAATCTTCCTATGCAACCAAATCTCTTCATTTCGTTAGATTATTTTCTTTTCTACGAGTGACATAGTTAAATTTGTCCAGAGTAATACTGTAGCAAAATATCTGAAACTGATAAACAGGCTCTGTGTAAATATAACTGTCTATGTTGCAACCAAACCTTAAACATAGAAGGGAATCTTCTTCTGCAACCAAACCTCTTCATTTCGTTAGATTATTATCCTTTCCTATAAGTGGCATAGTTAAATTTGTCCAGATTAATACCGCAGCAATATCTGAAACTGACAAGCAGATTCTGTGTAAAAATAACTGTCAGGAATATGTTGCATGGTCCATGGAGAGAAGCCGGAGCACCTACAGTGGTCTTGCATATAGATGATTCTAATGTTGATTCAGAAGCGATTGAAATTGCACTGGCATATCTTTATGGGCAACCGCCCAAGCTTAATGATAACAATGCATTTCGTGTACTAGCAGCTGCATCATTTCTGGATCTTCAGGTTTCTTCTATTCTACTGTGTTCTTATTGTGTCTCAGTTGTTTGCTGTTCTGTTGTACTTACAAATGCACTATTGCAGGGCTTGTGTACAATATGTACAGATTTTATTATTTCTGAGCTTTGGACATCAAACTTTTTACAATATCAGGTTAGTTCACTAGCTTATCTTTGGGATATATGGTATTCTTTATCAATAGCGTTAATTTTCCCGTTTTTGTCTTTGGTCTTATTTCCCCCTCATTGTATTTAGTTATTTGCTGAAAGCCAAGACTATGGTAGTCACGGAGAGCGTGTTAGAAATGCTTGCTGGGGTTATCTTTGTCAAAGTGCCACACTGGAACTACGAGAGGTAAGGACTAAGCAGCATATTTGGGGGTTTTGTTCTAGTAGGAATCTTGGTAACTGCCAGCTTTCAGTGTGTTCTTCATCAGTAATTACTATAAAAATGATAAATATATATTATTTGTTTTTTCCAAGACAAACCTTATGTAACTTTTTGCATTTGTCAGTCTACGTATTTCCACGAAAATTAGTGCTTAAAGATTTTAAAAGTTGACTACACAAACACTATGATGACCTACATTTTTGGACAGAGAGTTTTAGTTGTGGCAACCTTATAAATTTTTGTGTAATGTTTATATATTGGATCTTGTTAGATATTCTCTATAAAGCCCAGCTACTTAGCAGTTTGGAACATATCATCTATGCTTAAAATTTCAGCAATGTTTTTTTCTGTATTCATGGTATAATTCTTTAATATGAAGACTATGAGACTATGTTGTAGTGAATAGAATTGAGCCTAGCTCACTTGGTTGGGGAAGTGGATGTACAATCCAATCCCACCGTCTATATCGTTGGGGTTTTCTTACCTTCACAAAAACATATGGGTTGCAGTACAAATGCAACTTTGGCGCGCAAGAAATGTATGGAAAGCTTTTGATGTTGAACTGTTTGATTTCATTTATTTTTTATTTTTTTGTGGCCGCAACATTAATGCTGAATTATGACACGTGTAGGTGGACTTGGGTGAATTTTTCAATACTGGATATGTTATGCATGCTACATTCACTTTTAGGCTTACAGTTTTCTTAGCTGTTTTTCGTTCGTAAGATTGACAACTGATTTTCGAAGTTTGTTTTTGCTGAAAGGTGCTTCCAAAACTTTCTTCACAAACTTTGCACACTCTCCCTACATCTGACGAATTGTGGGTACCTAATGAGGAGAAACGGTATGTATGTGTTAACTTGTCTAGTGATGGTATTGTAATTTGCAAGCCCAGTTATGACAACAACTCGACTTGCCACTTGAAGGTTTGAACTGGCATTATTTGCTCTGCTTGCCAAGGTCACTGTGTCTGATGTAGAAGTTAGTGGAAACGAAAATTTGAACCTTATGGCAAGCTCACCAACTGTTGATCCTTCCATGGGGAAGGGAAAGAGTCCGATGAATGAAACTGGTGAAGGGCAGCTAATGGAATCTGAGCTGCAGAAGTTGAAGTTGCATAATAACACGGAGAGTAAAAGTGCCCATAACATTATTGATATTCCCAATGTTATAATTCCACAGGATAGCACGTCGTACTCCAACTCCATTCCACAAGTAAGAGCATTATTATGCTATGAACTTTTCTTGTATCATTAAGCATATCATTTCACCAGGAACATGATACGTACACTAAGATTGTACTGTTTGTTCTTACCATATAGAATGCTGAAGCTTTCAAGAGAATGGAGAATGATATGTCTACAGGAGGACCATCTGCAGAAAGTACTTATCAGTTTAGCGAAAATACCTGGCTTTCTAGTGAACAAACAAAGAATCACTTCTCAAGAACTTCTTCAAGTAACGGATTAGTTCCAAGTGAGTGGGGAAGACCGACTGCACCTCTTTGGGGTGGTAGGGTTGTTGGTCGCTGGCAGGTCAGATGCGTTAGAGGAAGTTCTTCTTTGTCTGCCGATGAATATAATGCTTTCATGAATATATTTGAAAGGGGTTCTCTTCTCTACTGCAATATGTCATTTGATGCACTGTTAAGTGTTCGAAAGCAACTTGAAGAGTTTGAATTTCCTTGCAAAGCTGTAAACGATGGTCTTTGGCTACAGGTTTGTTCTACTTACCCCTTCTAATATTCTTTGTTCCCTTGATGGCCATATCTAAAACTTTGGCAATTTGGGTAATGCAGATGCTCCTGTGTCACAGAGTTCAAGCAATAGTTGCTGATACTTGCAGAAACTGCTGCCTTACAAGTAATTCTTGTGCTTGTAAACAAGCATATGTGAGTACGCACAGCCACTACAGACAGGAGCATGATCGGACTAGTGCTTCAGGTACTGCTGGTAGTATCTACCATGCAGATGCCCAAGGCGACGGGAATGGTATGTTTGGTCCTGTGCGTGTTAACGTGAGAGGAGCAGTTGATGGACTTGCTGGCATTGGGAGAGGTAACTCAAATGTGCCTGGTGCAGCTTGGGCTCCCACACGTTATGTCTTCTCTCGTGTTCCTTATGGGCTTGGTTCAAGAAATGGCCAGCAAACATTTGCCAATGATGAATCCGAACCTAGAGTTGACCACAATGGAGATATTCAGGGAGATGGTCTGACTGCATTGGTCAATCTTAGCCAAGAAAGCAGTGCTTCTCATCATCAGGCAGAAAGTATATTTGAGGCAGGCATGCAAACTAGATATTCTGGTGCTGCTTCTGTTTCTACACCAGATGGTTCTTCTCTCCAGATGCAAGAGTCGAAAGAGCATGAACTTGGGTCC
The DNA here is from genome assembly GCA_947311845.1 of Poa pratensis. NCBI lineage: Eukaryota > Viridiplantae > Streptophyta > Magnoliopsida > Poales > Poaceae > Poa > Poa pratensis. The sequence goes on along the minus strand of CAMZMU010000055.1, from coordinate 7,433,645 downwards.
AGTTGGGAGAGTACAGACAACACGGCTATATCATTGGACATGAGAACACCACTTAATCATTTCCCTCCTTTCCGCTTCGGGTAAGATGGCTATTTATTTTGTCTTTGGTATCGCAGCACACACCACCTATTTTGGACACCGGGCTGGAAAAAAGAGAGGGTTGATCGCTAAATCATCTATTCCAAGTAATCTGAGTGTTCTGCAGCCTTTCCCGTTGGATGTAGGCCTTCACCAAAGGCAGGGGGAGTTTTTAGACTAGCCACGAAGACATGCTCTGAACTTCTGCTATCAATTTCTTTATTCCCCACAGACCTCATTAACTGAGAACCTATTGTGCACACTAATTTCATATTTTTGTACAAAGCTGTGACCAGTTTATAATTAAACACAGGGTTGAGTTTGAAGATGTGCATAGGCTTGGCGATGGTCAGGTGAAACACTCCACTGAAGTATTTTATGCCGGCTCTTTATGGAAGGTTTACTACTTTCTGGTCTTCTATCTATCCGTGCTTATTGCAGCCTAAATCAAGTTAGGTAATAAACATGAACTTTTGTAGGTAAGTGTCCAGGCGTTCAATGACGAGGATCCTCATGGGCGTCGCACCCTTGGTAACATATTTTAATCTGATTGTGCCATTTATTGCAATTGACCTTGATGTTTGCCCAAAAGCATGTTAGCATTTAACATTGTGTGATGTTTGCCCAAAAGCATGTTAGCATTTAACATTGCGACAATGCAGGGCTTTTTCTCCATAGACGCAAGGCTGAGTTGTTAGACCCCTTGAGGAAGGTAAGTAACATAATGGATTAGTTCATACGGCTTAAGATAATATGGTCAGCTGATGCACTTCTCTTTTCCTCAGGCCCACATGTATATAGACCCCCGGGAAAAGGTCACTGCTCGGTATCAGGTGTGTACCTCATTCTTTCTCCGTTTATTATGTTTTCGTTGATACTGCATATAAATTTGACATCTGTCTGTTTTTAGCTCATCTGTCCATCGAAGAGAGAGGTCATGATATTTGGAAGCCTGAAGCAGGCTGGCACACTCTTACCCAAAGCTCCAAAAGGGTGGGGTTGGCGCACGGCAATACTGTTTGATGAACTTGCTGATCTTCTCCAAGGTGGAGCCCTGAGAATTGCTGCAGTAGTCCAGCTTGTCTAAGCCGAAAAATTGCTGTTGTACATCGAGTAACAATGGTACTATATATTATATATAGTAGTGTGAATTTATGGGAAAAGGAGGGAGAGGACAATAGTACGTAAATAATGCCTCCAAGGTTGGTGGTGTCACCGTAATGTAATGTATGTAGTTTCGTGCATGACATATTTTCTGTGGATGCCATGCAATGCTTTGAAGCAGTGTAGTAAGAGTTGTATAGCGTAGTGTAATTCAAAGTAGTTCCTCTTTTCCCAAATTTCCTGATGTGATTTCGCGGAATTTTATGGTACAGGTACGCTCACCAGTTCGTGTGAAAATGTTACCATGGCTTTTGGTTCAGATGAACTGTAAAGGATCAATTATGGAGGTGTTATTCTGCAGGTCAAAAATACAAATGTACTACGAAATAACTTCATGTGCTAAAGGGTTGCTGCCTTTTTTTTTCTCTTATAGTACTAGGTGTTTTCGTTCTGACATGGCCGATAAGGGCTCTGAAAATAGTTCTTTCAACGCCATGCATGTTTATTCTGAAAAATGTTTCTGCTACATGTGCTTTCAAGAATCGGGTACCTCAACTCGGACATTCAGTGCAAGCTACAACGAACCACTCTCCCTATAAAGGCCATCAGTTCACATCGATCTCATCCGAGCACAGCACAGGCAAAACCGGGGGGTGTGTTTGGTAGCCCGTATCACTCCAACATTGGTTTCCCAACTGGGCCAAGCTGGGCTCATAGCCTCATACATGTTGGACTGAGATTTTTGTGTGTGTTTGGTGGGTTGTATGTGTTTAGACAAGCTGAGATGAGATAGTGTTTGGTGGCTTGTATGTGCTGAGATAGCAAATCTCACAGTTTTATAGATAGGTCCTCTAACTCCAGGAATCGATATTACAAATTGATCCAAATTCTCAAAAAAGGACCCTAAAAAGAAACAAAAAAGCAATCAAGTCCTCATGTCTTCCAACCACCGAATCCTGCACGACTAGCTCGCCGGCGGCAACGCTCCGGCGGTAGGGGCGCCGGGAGGATAGCATGGTGGCTCCGGGCGGTGCGAGGCAGCGATGGGCGGAGCGAGGCGGCGCCGGCGGAGTCGACAGCAGCGCGACTCCATGGCAACCACACAGCTCGCTTAGAGGTAGGAGGGTTCGGACGCGGGGCGGAGCGAGACAGCGCCGAGCGGAGAGGGAGGCGGCGCCGGGCGAAGTCAACAGCAGAGGCGCCGGGAGGAGCGAGGTCGCGCCGGCGGAGCGACAGCAGCGCGAGCTGGGAGAGGGAAGGAGACAGACGCGGGGTGGAAATAAGGAAAAATTTCGGGTGGGGCTGGCCACTCGGGCCGCGACGCGCGGGTGGGACCCACACGTGGGAATTTTTTCTGTATGACCCCGGCCAGGCTGAGGAGAGAAGCTCGATTTGAGCTTCTCAGACGGGCATGGCTCAGGGACGTTTTTTGCATCGAGTGGGCATGGCCCAAATAGCATACACAGGCTACCAAACAAACCAAACTGGGGTGAGCTGGGAATATCTGAGCCCACCCAACCTACCAAACACGCACTAAATCGTCCTGGCCATGGCGTTCAACAGGGCACAGGCGTTTGCTGCCTTCCTCATGGTCCACAGTAAGTTCAGACACCATGCGTGCAAGCTTCTTTATTGACTAGATGATCACCAATTCACCATAGGTGCAGAGGCGGTTGAGCTTTGCGAGTGCTGGAGCAGGCTTTACACCGGGATCTGCACCAGTGAGCACTGCGCGAAGGCGTGCCGCCATGAGCGCACCTGCGACGGCTTCTGCGACGGGAGACACAGATGCATATGTGCCGGAGAATGCGATGGGCCGCCGGTATACAATGTGCTGGAGGCGCCCCCGCCGGAATGTGGCGTGAGGAACTGATGTTTTTGCCAACAGTGGGCAGTGTTCAGTTTCTAAGCAACTACTATAAGTGTGCATAATTGATCGTATGGAAATAAGTGGTTAGAGTATTTCAGGAGGAACTGTAACAAATCCGGGTATTTGGAGAGCTTATTCTTAAGTAAATCAATTGGGAAATAATTCTCTAGAGTGTCCCATATCTGTTTTCTATCTCCCAAATGTCCAAAGTGAAGCACCGAAGCAATAATAAGAAAGGAGAAACTCTGTAATTTGAGACTCTGCTCGAGTGACTTGTGGTCGGTTTTACCGTATCTTGTTGTATGCTCTTTTAGAACTGCGACACTAGCCATGACGCCGTGTGTTGTGGTTGGCGCTCCGCTCATACATCTTGCGCGCCAGCGTTGTTATCTCCTGTTCCTACGGGGTGTTGTTGTGGTTAAGGTGGCGTGAGATTTACTCTGCGCTGATTCGTGTAACTAGTACCGATGTATTGCATATCATCCTAAAACAAACGAAGTGCAGGATGGATATATATTTTTTGGGACAGAGGTGATATACACACACACAGAGATTACATGGTAAAATAACAATTCCTCATGAACAGTAGGTCTTACAATTCCGACAACCGAAAAATAGGGCGAGCACACGGTGGTGCGGTGTTGCACGCTTAGCACACCCACACACAACCCAGTCAGAGCCGCTCAACCACCTCGACCTAGACAAGAGGAGGGACATAAAAGCTAAATTACATTAGTAACTACTTTTATCTATTACATGTAAAATATATCATTGCCGAATATATAAAATAAATAAAATTCTCAGTTGATAGAAGGTCCACACCACATACCGTATACCATGTAGGAATAAATCGATCTAATCAAAATGCGACGAGGAGTTTCTTACTGAAGTCTGTGCTTATTAAAAATTCGTGTTTCAAAAACTTTCGGGAGCACCCGTATACGCTAGATGATAACATACGCATTGCACATCAACATATCGAATAAATTAAATTGTATATCCGCACACAGAGTAGAATGAGTATGTTTTATGCTAATTGGTGATTAGTACAAGCGACACATTCTCAATAGCAAGTACAAAGCATGCATACGTTCTTAACTTATTATTGAACCCATTGTGACATGTAAGACATTTTGACCTACAAAAGTAAATATTCAAAGCAACAATTTAATTTATATTCTAGAAACTTCAGTAAATATGGCTACTTAATCTTATACTAGAAGCCACTAATAAGATCTGCTAGATCATATAAAGATCTTTAGCATATTGTATAACTATATAGTTTATGCAGTTGTTAAAAACGTAATTTCCAAAGTAACCTATGTTATCAAATAAATTTAATTTAGCACAATATAAGATGATTTAAATATGCACAACATGATAACTTTCTAATAAATAACATTTAACAAAAAAATTAATAAGTGGTTAACTATCCCAAATAAATAATGTAATGTATAGTTGTCAACATTGCAACCTGAATATTTTTTATCTAAAAAGTATAGTAGTTCAGTGTAAATTATATTTATTTTAGTTTGCCCCAGGTCCAAATTCCGTTTGGTGTGGCGCTACTCTGCTATCAAGGATGGGACCGGAAATTGGATCAAAATTATTAGGACTAATAAAGATTAAAAGCTCATTGTTCCATCTGGCGCAAACCTCCTCTATGACTAGTAAAGGAGCAGGCCTTCTACGCGATACCTTTTATTTGAATCAGACCAGATTGCATTTGCGCTTTAGGACCTACACCTACATTATAACTAATGAAGAACAATTGAAAGAAGAAGAGTTTTCTCAATACAGTGGGGATGTCCACTCGGAATTGGATTTATTATTGTAAGGGTATTTTTGAGTATTTATCTAAGAACAAATGAGGATAACAAAAAATGTTTTTATTTTTTTCTCAAAGTGAGAAATATGCCGTACTATGTTTACATTTTCATCCGAAAGGTCTTTTTTAAAATTTTATTTCACTATTCCCCTCCATCTAGATCTAAGAAAAAACCAGATGAAATTAAGTTCCACTAAGTAAACCTAAAAGCACAGTACAAACTTTTATGCAATGATTAGGTTCGGCATATTTAGAAGAATCTTTTTACCAAAGAAGGGCTAGTTTTTTCCTTTGATGTTCACCAAAACAATTCTTTCCGTGGACTGCACAGTGAACGTATTTGGTATTTTGATATTATACGTATCAACGACCTGGGGAAGCCTCTTAATTAATCATTAAACACAACTAATTAACAGAAAAATGTTGATAAACGACAACATAAACTTTCATATTTTTCATTCTGAAATGTTTCTTTTACCATAGTAAAGAGTAGGGGAATCCACTAAATAGTAGAACTTCCTATTTGGAATAATTACCTTTAAAAAATGTGGCTTCGTCCACATAATGAAAATTTTCTAGTTCTCGCCATCCACAAAACAATGACACAACCGAAATGTATCAACGCCAAATATATTATTGCGAAGCAACGCATACTGAAAAACAATAACAAACAATTTATGTAGTAACCATCAATTGCTATAAAATCCTAACCCTAACTTACGAACCCTAACCATAACCCACAATTTCTATACCTAATGATTCATAATTATAGCACCAACCATCATTGTAAACATAACAACATAAAAACCATACAATTCCTCAAAATGCGATATCTAGTGTTTTAATATTTTTACAATATACCAAAAATGCAAGAAATTTAGGGAAAAAAACAAGGGGGTTGGGGAGATTAACTCTAGTCACAAAGGGAAGTTGAAAGACATGATGCAACCGATTTCAAAAGAGTTGAGTGGAAGTTAAGTTGGGAAAGAAAGAGGGTGAGTGGGCCGCACATGGAGGCTGGGGAAGGAAATGGCTAGAGTCGCGGGTTGGGGTGGACCACCCACGGCCTCTGGCCTTATGTGCTGAGAGGGCATGGCGCCCTAAAAAGAAGAGTCATGCATACCAAGTTACCAACCACGGAGTCCCCGACTGGGGCGATGTATGGTCTCAGTGGGGATAACAACCACGTAGGATGAGACCATGACTCAGGCGGGGAGGGCATCATGCGAACAGGTTGTTTTCGAAATGCTTTTCGTTAACTGTGTTTTGAATTTTTCACGAAAGGTTATTTTTTGTTTTCTACCTTTTTTGTAGGGTTTTTGTGTTTTCACGTTTTTTTAAGGGTTTTTGTGTTCTTTTGCGCCCAGCCTGTACTGGACTGGACTGGATACCTTGTGTTTTCGGACGTGTCAGCTGGGCCATCTTGTTCATGCCTTGTTCGGCTCACTCGTTCATCAGGAAGCCCAACGAGAGCGCTGCTGACTGATTGCCACTGGAAACTTTTCCTAAAAGGCAAAAAAAAAAGTGATTGCCACTGGAAACTTATGATTGGTCAGGCCAGTTGCTTCGATGAGATGAATTTCCTTTAGCTCACTGCACTGGGCACCAACAAAGCCATGTTCTAATTTGGAATCAAATTAACAATGATTCGAAAATCCATATTGTGATACCAATTAACCGTGTTTCCTCATCAACTAGCCGACCCCTTAACCGTACCTGTCGTGCGTGCATATGCTACTCTCGCTGCTGCAAGCTGCATCTGCCTGCCTGTGCCCACTCCCGATCGATCTGGGCTGGAACAAAATACTAAAGTCTCGTGCTTGCCAGAGGCTGTCGGCGGTGTGCCCAGTTCCCTCCCATGTACGCTCGAACTACTATCTATCTTCATGTGCAATGAATCGACGTTATCACGACGCTAGCTCTAATAAATTATGCTAGCAAGTGGCAGCAGCAGCTGCACGATCTGTCCAGGAGTACCGCGAGATTCATTGCCCAGCCGGGACCACGTACGCATTTGCGGCGCATCACGCACAGGCAGTTATGAAGCTTTGAATTCGATTAAATCAGCTGAGATATATCACGATTACATTGCTTAGCAGCTACAGTCGGTCAAGGTGAGAGGTATACGAGAGAATTCTTACTCGCACAACACAAATCAAACGAATGAGGAATATTTAACCATCGATCGATTTACACGCCGCCAGCCAATTACAAAAGCTATGAATGGTCTGCTCAGTCTCAGTGTCAGCTCAACGAATCAATCTCGAACTGAATCCGGTATAAACCGCCGACAGAAAGAAGAAGAAAAATCAAAGATATCACCATACAACTTACAAGTTCCTACAAGAAATGGACGATGTGCCAGTGCGCAAGAGCCGGTCGTCGACGAAGTGGCTGCCATCTAGCTAGCCTCTGCAGCGGGTGATGGCGGAGCAGCCGCGGGAGTAGGGGTTGGACTGCGCGCCGGCGCGGCAGTTGTAGTAGGACGCGCCGCGGTACGAGCACGGCACCGCGTTGCGCCGCAGCGCGTCGTAGCCGATGTAGCTGTTGCCGGCCAGCTGCCTCCTCGTCGCCTCTTCGCCCTCGCACCCCTCGCCCTGGTCCTCCACCGTGCACGCCGACTGCATGGTGGCGCGGCCATTGAGATCCTGATCCGATGCCCACCTGGCCGGATCGAGCTCGTGGTGCGCTGGGGCTGCGGCAGCGAGACCGAGAAGCGCGGCGGCGACGACGACAAAAGCGAGTGCGACGCGGCACTGGGGCGGTGCCATCGGTCTCGCCTGCACCGGCTGGCGGCTCCTGCGCTCTGGGCGGGGGTTCAATGCTTGAGCTATAGCGCTGGTGCACTGGTGCCTTTGATGTTGTGCTTGTGTTGACCGACGTGTGTGGGGGTAGTAGCTACAGTTAAGGTCTGAAGATGGTCGTCTAAAGAAAGGAGCAGAGTTCTAAATGCGGAGGGGAGTGAGCAGCATGGGAGCTTAGAATAAGCGGCATCGAAATTTCAACTGTTTACACACAGCTGTAGCCCTAACTTGCTGATCAGATTAATAATCTCGCTGGAAAAAGTTGTTACTACAACATAACCACATCTCATTTTCGGAAAATGAAACATCAGCCAATCGTCTTATATATACACACAATCATGCTGTATTCCTGGCTACCAAGGGACTAATATCCCTCTTTGTAACCCAATGGTTCACGAGATCCATACAGTGTAAATCAGGATGTCCGGTTGGAAGAACATGCCAAAATTAAGAGCAGCATAGTACATGAGTGAGTACTTCATTATATGATTATAAATGTAAGATTCGCATGTGATTGACTTTTCCAGCCTAATATCAGAAGCTAAGTACCGAGCTATCCACACGATGATATGGTCGGATGATTCCTAGTGCGAGAGCCGTGGTTACTTACAACGATTATTAACATGTAAACTTACGAGATGCCCAGTCCAGTTCACCGATCAATGTGATTTCTGAGCCTGCTGCGGCCATGACTCTTGAGTGGTTTATTCAGTCCAGCGGCTAACGATGGATCTTGATCCGTCGTGATAGAACATGGCGCGGCAATAGGATACGGGGAAGGTTTTGTCCGCGGGCGAGGCGGGCACGTGAAGGGCTACCATTTGTTAAGCATTATCTTGGCTGTATACGCAGCTACATCCAGCTGAACCACAGCTACTTCTTAATTAAGAAATCTCATCTCATCTGAGACAGGACAGAGAGGCCTCGCTCTGACAGTTCCATGATGGGGTGGATTCAAATGGGACATGCCCGCGGCATGCCCTGTTGCCAATGAAAGAGTTTTTTTTTTTCGAATTTGCTAATGAAAGAGTTATATATGCATCTTGTACAGGAGCTGGGCTGGAGAAACATAATTGTTTCTTGGTTAATTGATTTGATTTGACCAGAACAGAGCAAAGATATGCTGAAAAATGCGGATCGTCTATGTGTTTGCAGCAATGGCAGCTGTTCGATATGACCCTCTGAAGTCCCCTGCGAAGTTTATAGTTAGCAAAATGCCCTCTGAAGTAAAACTAAGGAGATGAAGTTAGGGTTTAAAATGCAAGGGAAACAGATGCAAAAATACTTTATCGGTAAAACAAAACCGAAAACGATGAAGACGAATACGGAAGCAGAAATCATTGCAGACAAATACACAACGGATTTACGAAAAAGGACGTTTATCATAACAAATAGGGGTATAATATCTTGGTCCGTACACCAGAAGGCACACATAAAGAAGTAGAAAAAAAGGTTTGAGAAATAACTTACAATTTCGACAAGAGACGTATAGCGACATTTAAACATAATGTAACACACATGATTAAACAATTCGACAAGCACACAATTCATATAAATAGTTTCCCATACACATTAAGACAGACAACCTAACTTGGTTGCATGTAGCCCCTAGTTGCATGTATCATATGGCCCCAAGTAATGTACAGCTGGGCTCGAAGTGAACATCAAAGAACAGCACTGACTCGAAAGTAGTATCTTAGTCTTGGTTGGGTTGTGTTTCCGAACAAAATTCGTGTTTGTTTTCCGGGAAATTTTCTTGTCGTTCTCGTCTCTGCCAAGATCCGTTTCCTTCGTTGTTTCCATTTCCAATACTCCAATTTCATTCCTTTTTTTTCTTATAATACAGTTTATGTGTCCATTTTCGACTCTACATTCCGTTTCAACCCTAGATGAAGGTTTATTAAAGGAGTGAACATACACATTTTTATGGTGAAAGGTGCCAAGTACACACACAGCTGTAAACAAAGCCCAGCTCATTCCGTCGACGAGCCCTGTTTCTGAGGCCCAAGTGCATATATATAGCCCGTGCATTGCTTCAGGCTGCGCCACTGCCAGATCCAGACCATACGCAGATCAAATGTTATGGGCCCAGCAGCTGCACAAAAATGGGCTGCTCATAATGCCTGTGGGGATACATGCCGTGTTGCCTTATTTTCTGCATATCAATAGCACATGCCTTCCTGTTCCACACAAAAAACGCATGCCTTGTTGTCTTAGTTTGTTGGCTTCAGACAATCTTGCTGATCTTAGTTTATTACCAGGTGGTATGTCTTCGATTTCTTGCGGATGGCAACATTATGCACGGATAAAGCTTTCGTGCCTATGAATAAGGATATGTACGGTGTACCTCCTCCTACTTTGCATCTACAATGATGCATCTAGTTGTTCATCAGAAGAGCAAAGTGCTGCTTATTGTATCCCGCCGCAGATTGTGCACGAGAGACCTACGTAGCCATTGTTTGAACTTCAGATGCAAGGCACAGGAATTCAGGAAGGTACATCGTACCTGCATGCATGTAGATGTGTGTGCACCTCTGTACTGTACTCTGTACTTCTCCATCTTACAATCTTCCTAGATACGTACGTTCAGTGCTAATGCTCGGTTGTTAATGCTGGGTGTCGGATGCGAGCCTTCCTAGGGTAATGTGGTAAAATTCAATGCATTAGGGGCCGCCGGCCTTAATTAGCTTGTTACTGGATGCCAAGAAGCTGTAACCAGTTGTTGTTCTCTCGTAGATTCATATGGGGTGGTAGTAATTTCTTACAGATGGCATCATGATGCTCGGATAATGCTTTATTTCGTGCTCATGGATAACGATGTGCAGCTCCTCCTACTCTGCATCTACAATACTAATATGCATGCATGTGGTTGCTAATCAGAGCAGCAAAGGACTCCCGCTAGCTTATTGTATCCCCAGCAGATTGTGCATACACGGATAGGAGTCCTACGTAGCTGCAGATTCAAGGCATAGGGATTCAGAAAGATACATCATACATGCATGTTATGTATGTATGTATACCTCCGTACTGTACTCTGTACTCCTCCATCTCACATTCTTTTCCCAGGTAGGAATGTCCAGTGCTAACGCTCGTTTTTTAATCCCCTGAGCTGACTCATGCACATCCTAGTGAAGAAATATCTTCTCGGACAGGGGAGCTGCACCACTCGCCAAACGAGAACACCTAGGTGCTGCAGATTACTTGCTTACTAGTAGGAGTATGCTTATATGCTTAATTAGTAGTCACTGCTGCAGAAACTGCAGCCTGTGGCGTCAACTTCCATGCCGGCCGGCCGGCAGCTTTGCTTTGATCTAAAGAGACGGAGACAGCTACGTTTGCTTTCAGCCCTCTCGCTTTCATGGGGATCGTGATGAAGCGCACAAACGCATCGGCATCAGTTAACTAACTGCCCACTTAGTACGAGCCCATAATTGGTGTCTCGTCAGCCTAATCCCAGAGTGGTTAACCATAACATCCCGTTTGTTCCCGCGTCAAGATAAGATGTCAAGGAGAAGGAAAGTGTCGCTGCATCTGAGCTCTGCAAAAGCCAGCCTCTGAAGCTCTGAAGCCATGACCTGCTGCTCATGTCTTTTTCTGGATGGGTGCAACGTGTTCAAGTCTGGTCGGAGTCAATGCACCATAACCCAAGTGCAACTGTAACAAAAGAGAAAAGAACAATGTCAGCTGTGTCTAGTTATGCTCCTTTTTAGTCTTTTTGAGCACTTCCAAGGAGCCTTTACATTGGAACTGCTAGTCTTTCCCCACTGAATTTTAGACATAACCATACTTGATACTTCTGAAGCATATATACTCAACGTTAAACTAACTCTATGTATGTGTTGGCATTTTCAGATGGGGATTTTTATTTAAATTTCATCTTCGAAATAAAGCTGATAATTTTACATGAATTCAGTTGCCTTGTATGGGGCAGCCTAGGAGGAACATCAAACTGCTTTTCTGAGTGAATTGGTTAATCTTGGTAAGGATAATCTATACCACATTCTCATAGGTTATGGGATAGATAAGTTTTTCAAAAAGCTGGGTGAGGTTCCAACAGCGTTGTACCTGGGGCTTCCATTGTTGTCACAATTGGAATTGTGGTACAGGCGCCACGGAACCAGGTTCCACCAGGATTCCAATTACTCAAACGCCTACCTTAACATGCACTAGTAATACATGTAAAGGATTTACAAGATTCATACATATTTGATTTTATCAAGATCTGAGACGAAATCTATCCCACAAGCAGAGCATGAAGAACACTGTAGTCCCATTGGTGTTTACTTAATCATGCACACAAAATTATTGACTATAGTGCAAGTGGAAGCACTACTAGGAAAAGGGTTATAGGTAGGTTGCCATTCTGTGACGCACCCTTAATTGGTGTGCCACAGAATTATTTCTGTGGCGCACGGTTTTTAATGCGCCATAGAATTTTGCAATTCTGTGGCGCACCCTCACATTTCTGTGGCGCACGAGACCGGGTGCGCCACAGAAATTCACATTTCTGTGGCGCACGGGACTGGGTGCGCCACAGAAATTGGCGCACCCAGTCCCGTGCGCCACAAAATGTGAATTTCTGTGGCGCACCCGGTCCCGTGCGCCACAGAAGTGCGTCTTTCTGTGGCGCACGCAGTCACGTGCGCCACAGAAAACAACATTTCTGTGGCGCACCCTGCCCCGTGCGCCACAGAATCCTCTCTCTCTCGACCGACATGACACTGCCTTATCCTCTTCTTTTTTCTCTCCTCCACTCGATCGATACCCTCCTCTCTCTCTCTCTCTCTCTCTCTCTCTCTCTCTCTCTCTCCCTCCTTCACCTTTTTCTCTCGTCTCGGCCAGCTTCGTCATTCTTCCAAGCCAGAGCACCAAGTCGCTGGTGGGCCTCAAGGCACCGCCGGCGGGGCCAGGGAAGGGGCGGAAGTGGACACGACTGTTCCGGAGCACCTCCTCCAGATCAAGCGGCGGCGTCGGCAGCGCGTCGCCGTGCGAGACGTCGTCGGCGTCGTCCGGCAGCGCGTTTAGCAGCTCCGTCGTCGCGGCCGTGGCGCGCGCGCCGCCGGCGGACTTCCGGGTCATCCGGCGGGAGTGGGCCGCCCTCCGCGTCCAGACCGCCTTCCGCGGGTTCCTGGTAACGGACGCACACCACCAGAGTCTCGTACTACTAGTTCGATGTTTGAATTGATGCGATGTGGGTGCTGATGATGTGATTGATCAGGCGAGGCGGGCTGGTGCGCGGCCGCCTGGTGCGCAGGCAGCTCGCCGTCACGCTCAGCCACATGCAGACGTTGCTGCGGGTGAAGGAGCGCGCCATGGAGCGCCGGGCGCGATGCTCAGCCGACGCCGGGGACTCAAAGTCACAGAACGCGCTCAGCGGCCGCAACGGCGCCGGTGTCGACACTACCCGTGAATCTGAGGTACACAGTGCATCCCTCGGTTTCAATCCGTGCAAGGAGGCGGAGGCGGCGCTGAAGCTCGAGCGCAAGGGCCGCCACGGGGCCGCAATCACGCGCGTCGATGCTCTCGCGGCCAGGCACGACGGCTCAGCCCTCGTGCTCCACCTCGCGGGCCACCTCCATCACGCCGCCGCCCTGTGCGCCCTCAACCCGGGCTATCCGCCAGACCACATCGTCACCGCGCACGGCTACCTCGCCCAGGCCGCCCAACTGCATCGCCATCTCCGATCTCCTCGCGCGCGTGCTCTTCCTGGCCATGATTCTCGACGCCCATGCCAAGCACCCCACGGGCCGGTGATGCAAAGGACATGGAGGACGCCGACGGATCCGCGGGCTGCCGGAGGGCTGCCGGAGGCGATATCACCGGCGAGGCGGCGGCCGTGGCTAAGGCCATCGTCGTGTTTTTTTTAACTTTGAAAAGGGTTTCTGTGGCGCACGGAGCTGGTGCGCCACAGAATCTGGTATTTTTGTGGCGCATATGCATAGTGCGCCACATAATTTAATAATTTAGTGGCGAGAATTCTGTGGCGCACCCAGCAAATCTGGGGGGTGCGCCACAGAATCCCAATTTGGTGCGCCACAGGTAAGCCTTTTCCCAGTAGTGAAGAATGAAGGCATACGACCTAAAGGAAATAATAAATGTTATTATTTATCTCATCTTCATTCTGTCGGAGTTGGATACCCAGGGTACCAACCGGCTTGATTTGTTTGGTAGAGCGCACACACGGAGATCCGAGGTGGGTGTAGCACACGAGAGAGATGACGATGTATACAGGTTCGGGCTCCGGAAAACATCATCCGGTAAAAACCCTACTCCTGTTTATGGCAAGATCTATTATGTATGCTCATGGTGGTGTGCGGCCGTATGGCGGCCGAGTAGTGGATGACGAGGTCGTGCCCGAGAGGGTTCCCTACCTCCCTTGTTTGACTTGTACTCCAAGTAGATAACTTATCCTGGTCTCCCTCGTACGCTGAGTTATCGTGCTGGGCCACCCTGGGTCTGATGGGACGTCTACCCCTGTTTGGGTACCCGAGCCCCATATCCTTGACACATTATTAATGTTTATTTTCTTTATGCTATAACTGTTGTGTTACTTTAATGTTGTGTGATGATCAAGTGATCCTGATCATGGGCAGTGTTAATGTAACAGGGTTGCTAACAACCATGAGCATACATTGTTGGCGGAACAATGGTACTGAACTGACCCAACTATATGATTTGCTATGAGATATATTCGTCACTAGTTGATAGCAATATTGTTATGGCGTTGTCATATGCATAAGTCCTTTGACCATGAGAACATAAAAAACAACCTCATATTTGATAGGCATGTTTGATTGTCACCAAAAGTCATACCAGAATAGAAAGATCATTACGGTGATTTTCAGGTAGGTCATATAGTATGCGTGGAAACTTGGATAGTTCAAGACTGGGATCTTGCTGCTCCTGATGATGGAGAGATACACTTCGAGCCCTCTTGGTATTACGATGCCACCCTATCGTTTGGCCAGACATGGTGTGATAATGATCACGAGGACCTCGGAATACGTAACGAGAAAAAGAGAATGATATTGGTACGATGATAACGAGTATAGTGGTTGAAGAGTTTGATCACGAGAATACCGACATCTCACATCGGTCTATCATTAGTATCATGAAGCAAAGGGATTAGCATGATGAGTAACGAAAGGTTCGCTCAATGTTATTCGTGTATGCATAGGAGCCATCATGGGTGTCCACGGCTGCGCTATTAGTTATTGGTCGGAAGGTGTTCCGATCATGTATATGCATTACCAAACCTACTGGGTCACACGCTTAACGTTATCCAATCTAGTGTGGGAGGTTTATGTATGTTTGGTAGATGTGAGAATATCATCAGAATCATTTCGGTGTTATCGAATTCAGAGAGACTTTGGAAGTGTTTCGATGATTTATTTAGTGAGCATATGATGTCACGGAGTCATCAGAAGTGTTCCGAGTATTTATTAATAGTGCATTTGATGTCTTGGAATTTACAGAATAGTTGTGAGATTTTTTATATATAGCATATGATGTGTTGGGGGGTCATCGGATGAACTCCGAAGAGGGTGATAAGTGTCGGGAGAGGGCAAAAGGCTACCCAAGGGCTAAAGTCCACGAGAGGCAGGCGCAAGGCCCCCCTTGGGCAGCCCCTATTTACCTTGGGGGGCAAGGCAACCCCAAGGAAGGATCCGGATCGGATCAGGAAAGAGGGGCCGACCCTACGCCTGCCTTCAAGAAGGCGGCTAGGGTTCCCCCTTGGCCACACACCTCCTTGCCTTCCTCCTATATAAAGCTAGGGGAATCCCCTTTGAGACTCACCCCTTGGACCCTTGGTCCTTCTCTCATGTGTTCAGAAAAAATTCTCTCTAATGTACATCTATGCTAAAAGGCTGCACTCTCACCGTTGGCATAACGCTTTGGATGGCGGGAACTGACGGATGCGTGGATACCGGTGGAGAGATCATACGTTTGATCTTGGATAAGGGATACGTCAACATTTGCATAGCTAGGCTTAGTTGTGAGGATCTTCCAAAGGCTACATCAGTCCAAATGACATCCTCGTAGCTAGGCTTAGGCTTAGTTGCGATGATCTTCAATAGGCTTCACCAACATATAATTCCGCTACAGTTGTTGGTGAGAACTAGATCCAATATAGCAATTACATCTTCATAGATTGATCTTGCTTGTTACATGTAATGAGATTTTTTTCAATACGCATAACCCTACAGTGAAGCATCTGATTCTCCCCATCCATTCGATTGCACACGCACGTTTCTGATGTGAACATTGCCATGCCACAGAAGAAATCACGACTATGCAAAGTGAGCTACCACATTGTCATCATCAATCCCCGCTTCCCGCTTTCGCCAACACTCAGTGTTCTCAATGTCCATATGAGCTATTGAGGTTATTCTTTGACATCTGAATCCTTAGCGATCTCTTCGAACTGATCACCATGACATTCCCTACCTCTTTCCACCTTGGTAATCTCGGTGAGGTGGTCGACATGCCTAATGGCGCCGCTGTTGTCATGCGGGTGCTATGGCGATCGGTGGCACCTTGCCCGAGGCTTCATCTCGGCGAGGTAGAATTGGCGTCACAGAGGGGAGGGATCCACCCCAGAGTAGGTCAGACTTTTTGATAGAGCCTACTGCCAACTACCTTGTCAGCTCCTTTGGGTAATCACCTTCAAGCCACATCTCCAGCGTACAGATACAGAAGTTTAAACCCCTATAGAATGACATCGTGACAAGTGGCGGTGACCACGACATAAAAGATCAACAAATAAAACGATAGTTGTGTCAATAAATCAGATATTCAAATTGGTTCCCGAGCTCACCTTCTCCTGGCTGGATAAAAAAATAGGAAAATTAGTAAAACAATTCAAAAATTTCTGAAAAAAATTAGTGACTAACACATACAAGTATTCTACATGCGTGCTAAGTTTCGTGCTAAAATGACATTGGTACTGCTGTGTAAAAAAACAGTGGCCAAAATGAGATTTTAAAATATATATTTTACATCACTGGTTTTTTTCACAGAGCACTATGAATGTCATTTCACCACGAAACTTGACATGTATGTATAAAACTTGTATATGTTTATCACAAATTGCTTTCAAGTTTTTTTGAAATATTTTACTATTTTTCGATTTTTTTATTCGTAGCAGGTGAGTTCGGGAGCCAAAACGCCTCCCTCGTAATAAATACGTAAATGCTCTAAAGACAACAAAAAAAACAAAAACAAAAAGCCATGGAGGATGGGGAGCTGGCAATCTTGTGACATCAGCGACGAGAGTAGGTATGCGGAAATTTATTGGCAACTCGCTATGACATCAAATGGCATGTGGGTCAAACTTGTCACGATGGAGATACATCTTGTTTAACCCGTCAGTTTTCGGAAGCTGACATTTTGTGATGTTTTTTTTTTTGAGTTAGAAATTTACTCATCTTTTCACAACGTTCACGACAAAGATGTTCATCCCATAATTTAACCATGCCACATATATTACAAAATTGCTCCAATGAACATCGATCAGAGCTGTGCCATTAACCCCATTCTTCCTATGATGCATCAAACTCAGCTCGTTTTATTCTAGCTAGTAGCATGCTTGGGAACATGAGCAATACTAACGCATCGGTTACTAAGTACTAAAATCTTTCCTAGCACATGGAGTAATCATGAGTTAACGAACAGTAAACTAGCTAAACACCTGCCGCGACAACGATCCGCTTCACATCACGCTGCAAGAATTGGCATTCTCATCGTTGAACATTTCGCCGTAGGCGTCCCGCGGCGGCGAGAAGGCGCTCCTCTGCGGCGGCAGCGACGGCGGTCCGTAGTAGTAGTCCTCAGCCGCAGAACGCTGATGATTCCGGTACGGCGACGGTTGGGGATCGGGGTGGTAGCCGTAAGGCTCGTACGACGGTGGAGCCGGCCGGCTGTAGTAGTTCGGAGGAGGCGCGTACTCGTCTATGTAGCCTCCCTGGGACGGCCCAGGCCTCGACATAGGCATCGGCATGGGCGCCGGCGCCGGCGCCGGCATCGGCGCGGCGGCGTAGTAGGACGAGCTCGGCATCGGCCGCGCCTGGTTGTAGCTCATGACGTGCACCGGCGGCTGCCGTGTGGCTGGCATGTAGTGCTGGTACTGGCTCCCGTAGCCATAGCCGCCTCTTCCGCGGACGTCGTCGAACACCATTGTCACCCTGGCGTCCATCGGCTTGTCTTGGTGATCATGCTGCTGCTTGTCTTTCCCTGTCGCCTCGCTGGGTTGTGGCTGTGCTGTCTTGGTCTCGTCGGCCTCTTTCTTTTCTTGAGCCGGCGGGGGGTCTCTTCCGTGGCCTTCTCGGGCTCCGGCGCCGGAGGCTGGGCGTTGCTCGGCTCGGCGGCGGCGTCGGGAGCGGGCTTCTCGGCTGGTTCGTTCGGCTTGCTGGCATCCTCGGCTTGGTTCTTGGTTTCTTGGCTTTGGCTCTCTGCAGGTTGCTCTTGCTTCGGCTCCTCGGGCCATGGCTCAGCTTGCTTGCCGGACTTACGCAGCCTTGCGACGAGGATGCCGGCGTCGATCTTTTTAGAGGCTGTGACCGTGACCCTGTTTCTCCGGCCGTCGATCTCGCATCTGTACACTCCTGCAAGATGATCAAATGAACGGAAAATTTCGGTCAGTATGTATAACCATGCTTACTCATAGGATTATTTTGTTTCAGCATCTTGTTTTCACATGCAGTTTAGCAATGTTTGCTCAGAATCTATCAGGGAAAATACATGAGTCAATCCAAGGTACATATTTTTGACATGATTTTTTTCCAAAAGGCATACCGTCATGATGTAGGAGCACTTTCTTCACCTTCTTCTTGCATCCTTCACAATGGATGGACACCCTCAGCACCAGAACCTACATCAGGACAAAAAAAATCATCATCAGCACACTTCATATCCATGGCCTTCAGCTCACTATACATCACGAAATGCATATATTGTCATGATGCAAACTTCAAACCACAATAAACAGTGTGTAATCCAACCAAACAAAACCCAGTGACTAATCAACCACATAGACATGCTCATGACATGAAGAACTACTACCACAAAGACACAACTGCAGGAAATAAAACTCGTAGGATGAATGTATTCACCTGGTGCTCTACAGGTTCTGCCGCCATGGGAGACGTTGGAGCTAGGGATTTGCAGCCGGGGGAGGGGAAAGTAGGGGAGCCTTGTGGGGAGGGCTGAGGAGATTTTATACCCCTGCACTAGTTTAACTAGTGAACGAAAGGTGTAAATGGAACAACCAGAGAGGGTTAGTGGACGTTTGGTTGGGCATATGTTTTAATTAGAGTCGGTTTGTGTGACTCGGGGAGGTGGCTTTACATGTGGACAAAACACACCCTTTGAGGCTTGTCTTCTTTTTCTGAAGAAACATTTGAGCAGGAGGTAAAGTTGCTTGGAACTAAACCTAGGGAGGTGGTAGTGGTGATGGTTCTTTCCTCTTCTTTTTGTGCTCATCATGAGCTGTGTACAGTTGAGATTTTGATGGAAGCAAACCACTTTTAGCTAGAGGTCGAATTGCGCTTGGAAATATCTTTCGGTGGTAGAATCTTTTTTTCATTTCACACGAGACGATTTAGGTAGATATTTGAATTCGTCACGCCTTTGGGTAATATGACTTCTGAAAGAAAGTTAAGTTTGCGAAATGCTACTTTTAGTTAGGCAAGTCTACATGGAAGAAAAAAATTCACGGCCGGCACACCAATCGGTGAGATGGTGACGGATCGTGCCGCATTTCACAATACGCAACAAAAATCATAGCTATCCTATATATATTATCCCATAAAGATTTTGTATTAAAAGAATGTACCGATTTGATAATTTGACATCTCTCACTTTCTGTTGTAATATCAATTTCATTCTACCATGGTCAAATCCAAGTTTCACTACTCACGTAAGCCAAAGTAGTGAGGATAGATTCCCCGAGGGCGACGGCACAAAACCACGACGCGGAAGAACATACCAAAATTTAATATACATGATCAGGAGAATTCCTCTCATGGTGTTATTGCTAAGATCCTTTCCCCTTCCCCGGAGTGTTGTGGTGGTGTAGGCAACCGGGCAAATGGGACTTGATTGATTAGTCATGCATAGTGGCTGCCTTTTGTCGTGCCAAAAAGAAAGGCCACCGCTTTCTTTCGTCGTTCCCGTGCAAAGGAAGAGTTTTGTTTTGGCACAAAGTTGAGAAATATAATATGCGTTTGTTTTTTGCATGGAGTAGGAGAAGAAAGCATCTATTCCGGCCTTGGAGTCCTTTTTGACGGTGCTGAGGTGTCCCAACGGGAGTTGTTTATGTCGAACTTTAGTCCATGATTAAATGCGAGATCTTTATCGAAAAATGATTAAACACAAGATTAATGGTGGTGTGCGTGTGTGTGTCCACAATTGCTAAAGCTGATTAAAGTGGTGGATTCATTTGGAATCGTGGAAATTGGGATAATATAACCTGATGGTATGGTATATCTTGTTGTTCTTAAAAGAAGAATAAGAGTATATCTTCTTGTCCTTGGATATGATGCGCCTGATTAATTTAATTAGCATTGGAAGGAAGATGGAGAGCTGTATTCAGCAGTATGTTTTTAGTGATGCAGTGTCTGGCAGAAGCGTGCGCGAGTAGAGCTGACGAACAACGATACAAATATGTAACCATCAACGGACGAAATGCTGCAAGAGGGAGGGAGCTAGGTTCACGTTTCGATGCCAAGAGATGGCGTCACCCCAGCCGCTCTGGTTTCCGCTGTTCCTCACTCTAGCAAGGAAAGGGAAAGTGATGTTTGACCCATGCATGAACTTTGTTTACACCATCAGCTTCAGAAGAATGCCACCTTGTTCAGACATCCAGTTTGGCAGAACACTTGATGAGTTTCCCAAACGAATACTGTACGCCATGAATCATTGGGATACGCCATGAATCCGAGTTCTTTTTTCTCAAGGATCTGTTGCTATCAAGTATCAACAATGGTGGCCGCCCGGGGTAGTCCCTGAGGAGCAAGAAGCCCACACATTTCACATCCGTGCGTGACCGTGTCCCTCTCAGGAATTTCTTCCTCGCATCAACCTCTTCATATGACCACATACATAACCACGGACAACAGAGCTACCAGCTCTGAGCTCTCTCTCTCTCGTCGCCCCTTTCCGCTTAATCAGCTGTGGAAAAAAAAAGATAATAACAGGAGCTGCTCTGTGAACCGTGAGGAAAGCAAAAGCGGTTTGAGTGGGAAAAAAGAGAGCAACAGTGTGGAATTGTGGAAGGAGAGAGGGAGAGCTCGGCTGCGCTGTGGCTTTCGATCGTTTCTGCTTTTTTTCTTTCTTTCTAAGGCGTAGTCGTCGTCTATGGTGGTTGCTGTCCTGGAGGAGTGAGGAATATGGCCTCGGCGTACGTCGTGTCGCGATGTGCCGTGCCGTGCCGTGCCGAGGGTGTGGCGCCGTCGACGAGGATGGGCACGTATGCGGCACCGGGTAAAAGCGGAGAGAGGGACAACGACTTGGAAGAAAGAGGCTGCACTAGCTGGCTGCCGGAGATGAGCCATGGCATGGAGGTAGACAGGTAGTCGAGGAGGAGACGGAGACGTCAGTGACCAGCCGCAGCAACACGCGCGTGGTTTCGCTTGGTAGCGCCGTCGGAAAGCAGAGAGCGTTCAACCATGTTGAGTGTGAAAGCCCAGACACGAGTAAAAATATGGGATTCTCGGACCAGAAGTTACTGGGATCTCCCATATGACCACGCGCGCCACCTGGAAATCCCTGGATTCAGTTTAACTGTTGTGTGAAGACGAACTGCTTTCTGAAAGATAACACACGATATAAGTTTAGTGGCTGACGGATTTGATTGAGACACAAATGTGGTCCGAGCATCGACGTAGAGGCTTTTTACCGGTCGACTGACTCTGCCACGTGGGGATTCATTTCTCCTGTATTGTGTAGTAGTAGTACTGTCTCTTTTCTAATAAAATGCAAGGTGCATTTTTATTTGGTACGGTTTAAAGACGACTTTGATCTCAAACGTATAATGACTGAGTGTGTATGTACAGTACTCCCTCGGATTCATAAAAGTGTCGGGACTTGTGCGTTAAAGTTGTGCGTGAACTGGTCGTTTCTTATGACAATTATATTGGATCGGAAGGGGTATTATTGTATTGATTTTGAATTATTTGTATTTCACGTATCCATGTACTTATTATATAGACATGTGATAAGTGAAAATGATAGTCAAACTTGTGAATATAAGACCAACAAAAGTAAACCCTGCCTTATATTTTGAGAAGGAGGGAGTAGAAAGATAGATATTCTGTTTGGTGAAATATGGTGCACTGGATTAATATTTATATTGTAGTTTCTCTGTTTGAAAATATAAGATGCATTTAGATTTTTTTTTGTCCCATGCTATTAACCAGTGGCGGAGCCACGCTTTGGCTGTGTAGTCACATGACTACACAGCATTTTGGTAAATTCTTCACGTATAGGCTAAAAAATATGCAAAAAAATACACAAAATTCATACAAATACATGTATTTGACATCACAAGATTAACTTGACATCACAGTTTTGTGCCGCTGGCTCCGCCACTGCTATTAACAATAATTTTGTTTATAGCTAAGGAAACCATAGTTTTTTTGCTTATAATATCCTTAATATTGTGTACATAGTAAATACATATATATAATGTGTTAAATAATACAAATACAAAATGTTATTCTCCGATCATTATATATACGACTACACAAGTTGAAAACGTTGGTGACATGCATAACTATACACTTTTTTTTCCAATAGAGAGAGTACACGTCAAAATAATAACCGTTAAAATAGAAAAATGTTAGACATACATTAAAATATAAAATAAGGTAGCTAGAAAAATAAATAATCATAAATTTGAACGCACCAAAGAAAACCACAATTCACCACACTGTGAAAGTTAGTTCGTCCAATGCAAAAAAAGAAGACGAACGGCGCAATTGACCAGTCTTCCGAAAGGGATCATTAACAATGCAACTGGCCTACCTCCATTTTTAAAAACAAAAATCAGAATTCGTACCACCAAATTTCCATACCAACAATGCCTCTTAAAATCTACATTGCCTAATTCAAAATTGCATAACTGGTAAGTACAATTAACATATATCTCTGCTCGATTAGAGGTTGTATCAAGTCTCTGGTTTTCCAATGCACTGTTTGGACACTATGAGAAGCCAAGAAAGAGGTTGAGCCAGAATTATGCCGAGGTTAAGATGAGTTCAAGGCATCAAGTTGACGCTGGAGCTCCTCAAGATCATCCTCGATGGCAGCAGAGCTAGCTTGTGTAGGAGGTGGTGGCTCTACAAAGGAGTCTTCATGCGGAAGCTCACGGACAAGGCCTTCTGGAAGGCTGTCTGTTTGAAATTTCAAATAAGGTAAAATACAACAAGAAAGTGGTAAATAAGAAAAATACTTCGTTCTTAGAATTTAATATTTACCTGCTGAAGTCCTTGGAATGCTTGACGGCGCTGTGTCGCTATCGTCGTCAACAACACTGAATGAGGAAAAAAACACTGCAAGTAAGAATTCGGTGCAACTTCTGCAGTAGATAGATATTCAGTTCATCAACCATGTGAAGGTAGTTTTGAAGATCTACGTGAACACACATCGCAGTAAAAAAGCAAAATCATGAAAATACACCCAGCAGTGCAAATGGGTACCAAGCAGTTTTGAAGATCTACATGAACATGCATAGTAGTTCAATATAGGGTTGACAACATTTTAAAACACATGCAAAACCTGTTTGCTAAATCAAGGCGTTTGGGCGTCCGCGTCGCTCCCAGGGGAGCGACTCGGGCGAACCTAGCACGCCAGCCTCCCACCTCTTTCCTCCTCCGCCTCCCTGCCGCCGTCGGGCATAGCTCCGCTGGGAAAATCCCGGGGGGTAGCCGGCAGCGGCGGGCCTTCCTCCCTCGCGCGCGAGGGTCTTCGGCTGCAGCTGCACGGCGTCCTGGACGGCGTGTGGCTGGCGGCGAAGCTGGGCGCCGGGGCGGCGGCCCCGGGCTTCTTCGGCGAGTCGGCGGCCATGGTGGCTGCGTGGGCAGCGCCACGGCCTGAGCGGGCGGCGACGTCCTTGGTGTGGCAGGCGTTTCATGCTCGGCCGTGCGGGCCAGATCTGGGCCTGGCGGGCCCGAGCTACCGTCGCGCTGGCGCGGGTGGTGGTCGTCGTTCTGCGTCGCAGTCTGCTGGCCGCCGTGTCTGGCTGCTCCGGAGGCGGCGCTTCGGGTCGTCCGCGGCAGTCAAGGCTGGGGCGTGTTGGTGTTCTGGCGCGTGGTGGGCGACGGCTTCAATATGCTGGGGCGGCGGCCCCAGATCGGCGGTGTCGGTAGTTCTAGCGTCCTTCGGGCTGGTGTAGCACGTTCGTCACGGAAGGAGGTGCCGTGGCTGGCGCTGTGCCGTCTCGGAGGTTGGTGGTCGTCAGTGGAACCTGCGTTCTACAACTGTCTATGCTCATGTGATCCGAGTTTCTCTCCGGAGCTCAGCACGGTGTTGGGGTTCCGGGCGAAAGCTTTGCACTGGCTTCGGTCTGGTGCCGACGATGACGACACTTTCTTGTGTTGTTATTCCTCCTTGGAGGCATTGTCGTGGAACCCCCGCTCCTCTCACACCGCGAAGGTCACAGAATCTCCGGATGAAAATCGAAACTCCGTCGGAGTGGGCGGTGGCGGCGTCTTCGTCGTGACCTTCTTGAAGGCACTGTTTAGGAGTCTGTGGCACTATGCGGGAGCTTGGGCTGTTGTGCAAGCTTCGCTGGCACGGGCGGAGGACACCGGGGCAGCGGCCCCGGATGGTGGTTGTGCGCCGAGGCAGCGGCCTCGGGAAGCGTTGTGGACATGGCTCTATGAGGCAGAGTTGTGCCCCTACATCGCAGGGTTCCGAACTAGTGCCATGTGGGTGGCGGTTCGGCGCTATCGTTTTTTCATTCCTTTTGTTTTCATCCTTATCGTCTCGTGCGATTCTGTAAATATTTTACCTGCTTAATATATGCGAGCCATCAATTGCTGGACCTTTCAAAAAAAAAAACCTGTTTGCTCCACTAGGATGGAACTATGGATGGCACTGAACAGAACAATTAGCATCCTATCTAAATTCAATAAAAAAGATCGTAATTATACTGGTTCGGTACTAATCAGATATACAACAAAGTTTGCTTCGTATTTGTATCCGTCAGGAATTCAATCAGAACAAGCGGGGAGGGTATGTACCTAATGTTCCACTCGTTGTCTATGTGAACCGGGTATTCAATTGCTGCAGATGCTTCAGCTTCCATCTTAACCTTTGCTGCTGCATCTCTAGCAGGTTTTGATTGCATATATTCTTTCTACAATATGATGAACACCAGCCAGTCATTAGTAAACAGTCACCATTTTAACTAGCAAAGAGTAGCAAAGCATGTTAGAAAATAACACCTGTCTCTCAAGACATGCTGGATTTGAACATTGTGGATTTGGTTTCATTTCCATTGTTGGGAAAAAATCCTTGAGTGAATTATATCCCTGCAAGATTAAGAAGACAAGACACCAGTATGAAAACAGAAAATGCTCAGGATTTTGGCTGAATATGCTGGATAAACATGCGCCACAATGGGGCAACCTTGAAACCAGAAACTATATTACGGTCTTACGAACGAAAAATGAGCCTAAATGATACTAACAAAATATTGTTTACAATCATTTTGTTCAAAAAGATTTAACTCAAATTAATGTCATTTAAAACATGCTGACGGCTTTCACAGCATCAGAACAGTTAGATTCAGGAAATTACCAAGTAAGGGGAAACTTGTCCAAACTTCAACAGATACTTCAGAGTATTCTGGACCAGGAGGCCAGCAATAACACCCTGCAAAGAACATGTTCGTCAGCCAAAACAAATAGGGACAGAGGAAATGTTTGCGAGGATAATAGTTTTGGTTAACATTGAGATAAGAACCCTATGACTAAGAGTAAAGACTATAATGCATTATCACTTTGGAATGGTAGTACTGGGCCATTAAATGCTTGGTGCACTTCGGTGCAGTTCTCTCCACCAATCAATAGATTAATTACAAAGGAAAGTCAATATAGATTGACACTCAAACAAGTACAGTGGACATGCATAGATTTTAATCAAGTAGGCCCAAAACCAAACTAATAACAGTCCCAGTGTCCCACATAAAGCTGCTAAACAGATACAAGAATCTGCCTAATCAGAACCAAGCCTCTCACATAGCTTTGAGCAAATTGTTGTCGGGTGAAAAACAAGTGAAACAAAAAGAAATGTGAACAAAGATAAATACTCACCATTGTAGTTGGCAAAGAGGCAGCACAAACACCATCTCGCTTAAGTGTACGCTCATCCACTCCTGATGCTACTACCTATAAGAAAACGCACCACAAACAGGTTAGCAAAAAATAAAGTAATTGGATCCAAATACATGAAATGCATAGGGGACCTCAGGTCCCCAACTAACTAGAGCAACTGTGCAGGGAAAAAAAGGGAAGAAACCAAATGAAGTGCCAAGACTATATTCAGATCTACAATACAAATACAAAACAATGAAAAGCACAATTGAACACAATTACGGAATTGTGCGAGGGCACAAAATCAAAGATACATAAAAAGTACCAATGGAGGAGCACATGCAAAGCATGCGGTTTCACCAGGAACCAGGAGCTGTATATGACCAGAAACAGCATCTTCGGAAACACCTGGTGCATAAGTTCATGCGTCAATTACATTTCACATTGATGAGATTATTATGAATGAAGAGAGCATGAAACAAAGGCAAAGTTCTTTCACAATGTTGATTGTGCATATCTCATGGAGGGCTAGTTGTATAAGTAACAAGGACCAAGTATCTACCATTTCTGCTGAATATAATCCAAGAATGTAGTGTATTTCCATGAAATGCAAGAATGCAACCAAGGGTACACATTTACGAAATATAACCTCAGATAATTAAGTAGCAGCTGCTTTCAGGACAAATTAAATGTTGCTCTATTTGCATCTATAACAGTATAACCCCATCTAGCTGGCTTGAGCAGCCTCAAAATATCTTTAGTAAGTAGATGAGTTTTCCAATTCATACGGAGGCATAAGGGGATAAAAAGCAACTTTTGAAGACAAGGTGGATGATAAAATTTAAATTTCTACGTGCAAAGAGACAGAAGAATGGAAGGAAGGTATAAGTGCTGATAATAAGAGTGGTATAAAAAAATAGTAAGTATTCTTGATAGGGCTTAATCATTTAAACTTACCAGATTCCATCCATGTCTGACGAAGCTCATTGCAAGCCTGAAAAGCGGGTATAAGAAATTAAAAATCAATAATGCACCACTGAATCACAGAAATGCACAATTATGCATGTAAAGTAACCAAACCATATAGAATAAGAAATGTTGAGAGGGTTGATGAAGTGCTACATAAAATCATGAAAGTACAATGTTCACTAGTTTTCACCTGGTTGACAACCATACGAGCTTCATAGTTATCAACACAGCTCAAAACAAGATCAACTCCAGTGCTATGCCCATGAGAGCTCCTGGCTTTGAGACTTCCTAAAAACGTTTCAAATCCTTTGACTGTAGTAATATTCAACGAATAGCTCTACAGGGAGAAAAAGATGTCGTCAGTTTGCACAACAAAGCAGAAAATATATAACATGCATTACTCAACCCAAAGATCCACTATGCCCAGGCAAATTCTATTGGGTCTAACGAATAATTTGGATATTGATAGTACTGCCAAGTGGGCAGCATTGTGTACAGAAAACATTTTATCATGAAAAATGTAAGACCTGTATTTTTGCCTTTCCAAGAAAACTTGTAGTGTATCAAATCTGATGAAAGAATCAATTTACTGAAGGAAAGGGCAAAACACATATGATGTCACCGGTGGGCATAGTTCTCACCTCCAACACAACATCGGGATTTATTCCAGAAAGTGTCTGCATGGCTGCATCAGTTTTCGTCATTCCAACCTAACAGCAACGGAATACTGTTATTCAGTCTGGCCAACGTTATGCTCTTGGAGAATAGTAGATATACATAATTCAGTAAAGAGTGTTTCAGAAATAAAAAAATGCACAAAATGAGATCATGCACAGAAAGGAGAGAACAAATAATAATAAAATTCCCATGGAAGCTTACCTGATCCGGGCGGAAGAACAGCCTATTCATGTTAGCCAACTCAACTGTGTCATAGTCATACAACAAGAGGCGTCCAATTCCACATCTAGTGAGCATCTCAGCAGCAACACTACCAACGCCACCTATACCCTGTGGAGCATGTACTAATGTATCAACAAAATTATGAAGGCAAAATTTTGGACTGTTAACTGAAGAACTTCAGCCATGAAAATTTCTGCACAAGTAAACAGTACAGTTGTGACCATTTCTGTTCTGTTATTTCATAAAAACTGGAGTATTTTTTTTGCAAAGTGATGTGTTTGTCTGGTTGGATTGAATTTTTTTGCAGAAATAGCATGCGTGAAACCGAACAAACAATTTTTTATTACGAAATTTTAGTAAAACATTAGCAGAATTATCCTTAGATACAAAACAGTGGCTGTTCGAAACATGCATTTGCACTGCATTTTTTTTATTGGGCATGCCAATACCAGTATAATATCAATTTCTTTTTTTGATAGGCAGGGGCAGGCAACCAACCACGGATATACGTTTAGCAGGCAAACAAGTAAGTTACATATCGTATTATCTCCAATTATAGTTAGCCCTCTGACTACCGAGCCGATTGTACAAATTGGTATTCAACATAAATGAGCTTCACTGCAGTTCTTCACCAAACAAGTACATTGAACCTTTCGTAATATGATTTTTCTAGAAAAAACTGAAAGTATTTATTTCCATTATTACTGCATTGACATCAAACTCTCTCGTGCTTCAGTGTATGTTGGCAAGTGAAAAGGTACTCACTAGTCACTACCCCTGAGGCCCCAGCCCACTACATAATTGTTCGATTCATCATTTCCATCTGATATCTTCATCGCATACCGACTAATATCTTCTACTCAATCAAAGAGGAACATTTTGCAGGTCTTCTCAATTTCAATTTCCAACTCGAATTGCTTTCCTAGTTTGTAATTAACACCTCAAAGTCAGGCGAGGGCAAAGGATGCTTACCACGATGGCGACAGAGCATTCACGGATGTGCTCGTAGTTGTCGACAATCCCCATCCTCTGCAACGCCATGAGCCTGCTGTAAGGGTTGCTGTCCACAACCTCCGCGCTCATGTCCTGCCCCAATTGTCAAACCACGGTCAATTCAAACTACAAAAACCGTGCATATCGAATTCGCCGCCTAGAAGCCTGATCAAGATCGTACCTTGATCTTCGATCGGACGGAGGTGGCCTCGGCCGCCGAGCTGGCCAGGCTCGTCATCCCCACCACTCGATCCCGCAGCTGGCAACATGGAGAAGAAGATGAGACGGCAGTAGCCAGATGGAAGGAGGATCGAGATCTATGGAGCGAGCGCCGGGTCGGTTACTAGATCGATGGAGGCAGGGTCGGGACGCTGCTTGAGCGCATCGAGGTCCCGGAGCAGGGCGCGCAGCTCCTCCTCCATGGTAAGCGATTGCCTCCGCCGGCGAGTGGATCCGTATGACAGTGTTTTGCCGAACAGCGGCTGTCTGGTCTGGATCGGAGCCTGTCGAATGTAGCACGAGGGAAAGACCGGCGACTCGAGTCGAAGCATATGTTTGGTTTTTTTTTTTGAGAACTATATCTATGTTTGGCTAAACAGGCCGGCCCAGGAAGGAACAAAACGGGCCTGGCACGGCACGCGGCGGTCCGTTTATAGGGTCTGCGCCGGCACGAGGACCGGCAAACCCTATTTAGCGCGATTAACTGGGCCGGACCAGGTGGCGGTTGGGGAGGAAGAAGCTGACCGGCGACAAAGAAAAACATCACGCGACGACCTCGCCGCTGATGG
Organism: Poa pratensis; assembly: GCA_947311845.1. Taxonomy (NCBI): domain Eukaryota; kingdom Viridiplantae; phylum Streptophyta; class Magnoliopsida; order Poales; family Poaceae; genus Poa; species Poa pratensis. The sequence goes on along the minus strand of CAMZMU010000055.1, from coordinate 7,403,994 downwards.
GGACGGCGCGGCGACGTTGCCGGCCAGGCGAGGGATGGACCTCACCATAGCCGGCAACGACGCGGCTCGTCGCGGCAGCGCAAGTAGGGGTGAGGATTAACCTTAACTTGGGGGTGGGGGTCGGGTGAGGAGCTCGCCGGCGACGAGGAATAAGGGTTTGGGATGCGGGAAGGGTTCGTCGGTGTCAGGGAGGGGGGTTTTAGAGGGATGCCCGGTGGGCGGCGGACCGGCGGTGGGCGACGGGTTGAGGAGGGCGGCGAGGCGGCGCTGGCGCCGCCGACATGGGTGGCGGCAGCAGGAGACGGAGCGGTGATGTCGTCGGTGGTGACGAAGGCAAGGTAGGCGGGTGGCTCGGCCTCTGCGTATTTCGATGCGAACCGTGGCTGAAGGCGTATAATAGGACCTCCCACGAGGACCGGCTTTCGATGACACGCATGGTAAGCAGGTTGGCCCAGGCAGCCGTCTGGCCCGCGTCCTTTCTGCCACATGCAGGCCATTTTGTAGTCATTAAACATTTTCTTATTCTAAAAATATAAACGTGATGTACTGCACTGATGTGTGGGCCTTAAGATGGCGATGGACATGGTGTTGTCGCGGGCACAGGTCAACACGGCCGTTTATTCGCATGTCGTGCCTCGTCAGAAATGATATTTCCCTCCCTAAGTGTGTCTATTTGACAACATAAATGTGATTTTACTGTGTGATATGTATTTTAGGTACATTTGATGAATAACACAAGATGAAGATTGACCCCTCCAACAGGTGAAAAGTGATTTTCAGTATGCTGAGTCGTACGATATGTGTACTATCAAAAGGGGTTGCTCAATAAAAGGTATGGGGATAATATCACGTGCACGAACCCATAATTGCACCCGCTAAACCTTCATATGTTGTGGTTGGACATAACCCTCAAAGCTAGTTGTTGTTGGAAATGAGTTTGGAGACTCCAGCTGACGTGGTGTTAACACATCAAATCTCATGGTTCGGTACCTAGGGTTAAGATTGAGGGGGATGATACGTCTCAAACGTATATATAATTTTTGATGTTCCATGCTTGTTTTATACCAATTGCTACATGTTTTGCATCTACTTTATATCACTTTTATACATTTTCTGGGACTAACCTATTAACAAGATGCCACAGTGCCAGTTCCTGTTTTCTGCTGTTTTTGTATTCCAGAAAAGCTAGTCTGGAAATATTCTCGGAATTGGACAAAAATTTACGGAGTCCCCTATTTTACCAGAAGACTCCATGGGCCAGAAGGACAAGTCTGGGGAGGCCCGAGGGCCCCACACGTGGGCAGGGCGCGGTTGGGCCTTGCCCGGCGCCCTGGGGTGGTGTCATCTCCTCGGTCACCGCCTCGTGACGCCCTTTGGACTATATATTGCCCCTGACCTAAAACTCACGGAACAATTGACGAAACTCCCGAATACATCTCCGTGCTCCGCCGCCACGAAACTTCGTTTCGGGGGTCAGAAGGTCCTATTCTGGCACCCTGCCGGGACGGGGATTGACCCCCGGAGCCATCTCCATCGACCACGCCGCTTCCACTTCGACTCCATGATGGTTTGTGAGTAGTTCCCCCATGGACTACGGGTTCTAGCTGTAGCTAGTTGGTACTCTCTCTCCCATGTACTTCAATACAATGATCTCATGAGCTGCCTTACATGATTGAGATCCATATGATGTAATCGGTGTTGTGTTTGTTGGGATCCGATGAATATTGAATACTATGTCAAGTTGATTATCAATCTATCTTATATGTTATTTAAGATCTTGCATGCTCTCCGGTACTTGTGGTTGCCTTGATCAAGTAGTTGCCTGTATCTCCAAGAGAGAGTATTTATGCTAGATAGTGGGTTCATGCCTCCATTTAACCTGGGACAGTGACAGAAAGTTCTAAGGTTGCGGATGTGCTGTTGCCACTAGGGATAACCTAACAATGCTATGTCCACGGTCATATGTATTTGTTTACATTACGCACTTTACTTAATGCAATTATCCGTTGCTTGCAATTTAATACCAACGGGGAACTCGGATGACAACCCGGCGGTAGATTATTAGTCATAGACGCTGTTGGATAACGGTCTATGTATTTTGTCGTAATGCCCAATTAAATATCATAGTAGTCATCATGTCATATATATGCATTGTCATGCGCTCAATATTCTGTCAATTGCCCAACTGTAATTTGTTCACCCAACACTTGTTATTGGAGAGTTACCACTAGTGTAGATAGCTGGGAACCCCGGTCCATCTGTAATCATCATTGCTTTTCCGTCAACTCCACGCAAGCAACTATTTTCTGGTGCCATTGATTATGTGCTACTGCTACTACTGCTCTCATATTACTGCTGCTTTCACATCACGTTTGTTACTAGTGCTTTCTCAGGTGTGGTGGAATTGACAACTCCGCTGCTAAGGCTTATAAGTATTCTTTGTCTCCCCTTGTGTCGAATCAATAAATTTGGGTTTTACTTCCCTTGAAGACTGTTGCGATCCCCTATACTTGTGGGTTATCAAGACTATTTTCTGGCGCCGTTGCCGGGGAGTGAAGCGCTATTGGTAAGTGGAATTGGTAAGGAAAACTTTTACTGTAGGTGCTATTTTTATTTCTGCTTGCTACTTTATTTTATCATGGAGAGATCTCCATTTGAATCCCTGTTTGGAAATACTACTACCACTGCTAAGGTAGTAGAAGAGGAACCACCTGATCAAGTAATTCCATTTAAAATACCTATGAAAATTGTTGAACGAGTTACGAATAACCGCTATGCAGGAGATGGAACTGTCCCTCCTGGGGATCATTTGCTATTTATTCATGAATTATGCGAGTTGTTCAAGTGTGCAGGTATTTCAATGGAAGAGGTCAAGAAGAAATTGTTTTCTATATCGTTGACTGGTAAAGCTGCAAAATGGTATAGGATGCTGAAAAATGGGCGTTCTATTGGCTGGGAGGAGATTGTGCCTCTCTTTTATTCTAAATTTTATCCTCCTAGTGAAATTCATCAAGATCGGAATCATATATATAATTTTTGGCCTCATGATGGAGAAAGTATTGCCCAAGCGTGGGGGAGATTGAAATCATTAATGCTCAAATGCCCCATTCATGAGCTTCCTGGTAATGTTGTTATTGATAACTTCTATGCAAGGCTTTCTCTTCAAGATAAAACTCTATTGGATACCTCTTGTGCTGGATCATTTACGCGTAATAAAGAGGAAGTTAAATGGGACCTTCTTGATCGGATTGAGGAAAATACTGAAGGATGGGAGAACGACAAAGGTAGAGAATCAGGTATAAAGCATGATTACGAATGCATTAAAACTTTTATGAATACTGATAATTTTCGTAATCTCTATGATATGTATGGTCTTGATTCTCAAGTTATTGCAAACTGTTACAAGGCTTTTGCCTCTTATCTTGATGTTCCTAAAGAAAGTTGCAATAAGTATCATTTGCCTTACAAAGATAATACTAATTCTGCCAATATTAAAAACATTGAAGTTCATACAGTTGATCGTATCTTGCCAGAACCTTATATTGAGAAACCACCTTTTCCTGTTAAAATTAGGGAACATTCTATCATAGCTAGTGTGGTTAATAAAAGTGCAAAGAAAGCTTTAGAACCTGCTGAACAAATAGCGGTAGAACCCACAATAGCAATAGTAAAGGATTTGGTAACTGAAAATGTAGAAGGAGGACATATTATCTTTTGTGAAGATGCCTCTAATATTGTTTCACATCCCGTAGAGCTAGGAAAACAAGTGTTCCTGTGCTTTCAGTCAAAATAGGAGAACATTGCTATTATGGTTTATGTGATATTGGTGCAAGTTCTAGCGCTATTCCTTTTGATCTTTATAAAGAAATTATGCATGAAATTGGTCCTTGCGAACTTGAGGAGATTGATGTGGTTATTCAGCTTGCTAATAGAGAAACTATCTCCCCAATTGGTATTGTGAGAGATGTTGAAGTTTTATGTGGTAAGACTAAATACCCTGCTGATTTTCTAGTACTTGGTTCTGTTGCTAGTAAAGCGTGTCCCATTATTTTTGGTAGGCCTTTCTTGAATACATGTGGTGCCATTATAGATTGTAAGAAAGAGAAAATTTACACTAAATTTAATGGAGAATCTTATGAGTTTAATTTCTCTAAGTTTGGTAAACAACTTTATGAAACTGAATTACCTAATGAGAATTTTCAAGTTGAACAACTTGCTTCTATTGCTGTTGCTCCTAACAATGCCTTGCAGCAATTCATGGAGGAACACGAAAGTGAAGTATTTATGGAGGAGAGGAATGAGATTGACAATGCCTTTCTTCGTCAACCACCAATACTTAAGCATAATTTGCCTGTGGAAGATTTGGGTACCTCAGCGCCTCCTAAGGAAGATCCTGTCTTCGATTTAAAACCGTTACCTGATAATCTTAAGTATGTTTATCTTGATGAAAGGAAAGTATATCCTGCTATTATTAGTTCTAAACTTTCAGGTAATGAAGAAGCAAGGTTATTAGAAGTACTAAAGAAACATCGAGGAGCTATGGGATACACTTTGGATGATTTAAAGGGGATTTCTCCTACTATATGTCAACATGCCATCAACATTGAACCCGATGCAAAACCTGTTGTTGAGCATCAGCGTCGCTTGATCCCTAAGATGAAAGAAGTGGTAAGAAATGAGGTATTAAAACTTCTTGATGCTGGTATAATTTATCCTATTGCTGATAGTAGATGGGTAAGTCCTGTGCATTGTGTCCCTAAGAAAGGAGGAGTTACTGTTGTACCAAATGAAAATGATGAACTTATTCCTCAAAGAGTAGTAGTGGGATATAGGATGTGCATTGATTTTAGAAAGGTCAATAAAGTAACTAAGAAAGATCATTATCCTTTGCCTTTTATTGATCAAATGTTAGAAAGGTTGTCTAAGAAAACCCATTTTTGTTTCCTTGATGGTTATTCTGGATTCTCACAAATTGCTGTTAAAGCACAAGATCAAGAGAAAACAACTTTTACTTGTCCTTATGGAACTTATGCTTATAGACGTATGCCTTTTGGTTTGTGTAATGCTCCTGCTACGTTCCAAAGATGCATGTCTGCTATTTTTCATGGTTTTTGTGAGAAATTGTGGAAGTATTCATGGACGATTTTTCCGTCTACGGAACTTCCTTTGATAATTGCTTGCACAATCTTGATAAAGTTTTGCAGAGATGTGAGGAGACAAATCTTGTTCTTAATTGGGAGAAATGTCATTTCATGGTTAATGAAGGAATTGTCCTAGGGCACAAAATTTCTGAAAGAGGCATTGAAGTGGACAGAGCTAAGTTGAAGCAATCGAGAAAATGCCCTGTCCAAGGGATGTGAAAGGTATCCGTAGTATTCTCGGTCATGCCGGTTTTTATAGGAGGTTTATTAAAGATTTCTCTAAAATTTCAAAACCCCTCACTAATCTTCTTCAAAAAGATGTACCTTTTGTTTTTGATGATGATTGCAAGGAAGCTTTTGAAACTCTAAAAAAGCTTTAATCACAGCTCCTGTTGTTCAACCTCCTGATTGGACTTTACCTTTTGAAATAATGTGTGATGCTAGTGATTTTGCTGTAGGAGCTGTTCTTGGACAGCGGGTAGACAAGAAGTTAAATGTTATTCATTATGCTAGTAAAACACTTGATGCCGCTCAAAAGAATTATGCTACTACTGAAAAGGAATTTTTAGCAGTTGTTTTTGCTTGTGATAAATTTAGACCTTATATTGTTGATTCAAAAGTTACTATTCACACTGATCATGCTGCTATTAGATACCTTATGGAAAAGAAAGATGCTAAGCCTAGGTTAATAAGATGGGTACTTTTACTGCAAGAATTTGATTTACATATCGTAGATAGGAAAGGTGCTGAAAATCCTGTTGCTGATAATTTGTCTAGATTAGAAAACATTTCAGATGATCCTATACCTGTTAATGATAGTTTTCCAAATGAACAATTGGCTGCGATAAAGGTAAGCTCACGCGAAAGTCCTTGGTATGCTGATTATGCTAATTTTATTGTTGCCAAGTATTTGCCTCCGACCTTTACAGCTCAGCAAAGAAGAAAGTTCTTTTATGATTTGAGGCATTATTTTTGGGATGACCCACATTTGTATAAAGAAGGAGTAGATGGCATTATGCGAAGATGTGTTCCTGAGTATGAACAGAAAGAAATATTGAGCAAATGCCATGGAAGTGCTTATGGAGGACATCACGCTGGAGATAGAACTGCGCAAAAGGTTCTACAATCAGGTTTTTATTGGCCTACCCTTTTTAGAGATGCTAGAAAATTTGTTTTATCATGTGATGAATGTCAAAGAGTAGGTAACATTAGTAGACGTAATGAAATGCCTATGAATTATTCTCTTGTTATTGAACCTTTCGACTGTTGGGGATTTGACTTTATGGGTCCTTTTCCTTCCTCAAATGGTTATACTCACATACTTGTTGCTGTTGATTATGTTACTAAATGGGTAGAAGCTATACCAACTTCTAGTGCTGATGGTGAGACATCATTAAAAATGCTTAAAGATATTATCTTCCCTAGGTTTGGTGTGCCTAGATATCTCATGACTGATGGGGTTCTCATTTTATTCATGGTGCTTTTAGAAAAACTTAGCTAAGTATGATGTTAATCATAGAATTGCTTCACCATATCATCCCAAACAAGTGGTCAAGTAGAATTGTCAAATAGAGAGATTAAGTCTATTTTGCAAAAGACTGTTAATAAATCTAGAAAAAATTGGTCTAAAAAGCTTAACGATGCTTTGTGGGCTTATAGAACTGCTTATAAAAATCCTATGGGAATGTCTCCTTACAAAATGGTTTATGGAAAAGCTTGTCATTTGCCTTTAGAATTAGAACATAAAGCCTATTGGGCGGTGAAAGAACTTAATAGAGATTTTAAACTTGCCGGTAAAAAGAGATTGCTTAATTTGAATTCTTTAGATGAATGGAGAAATGCAGCTTATGAAAATGCTAGGCTCTTTAAAGAGAAAGTTAAGCAATGGCATGATAGAAGAATTCTTAAGAGAGAATTTAACGTAGGTGAAAAAGTTTTATTGTATAGGTCTCGTCTCAGATTTTTTGCAGGAAAATTACTTTCAAAATGGGAAGGACCTTATATCATTGAGGAGGTCTATCGCTCAGGTGCGATTAAAATCAATTCACTAGATGGGGACAGACCACAAGTGGTTAATGGTCAAAGACTCAAGCATTACATTTCTGGAGATTCTTATAATGAAGATGTTGATCTTATCAAAGTGGTAACTCCAGAGGATTTTATAAAAAGTCAAATTCAGACAACTGCAAAAGCTGATTTGGAATAGGTAACAGTTTCGGTAAGAAAAAGTTCGCGATTTACTTTTCAACCTAAATATTTTTGTTTTTACATAATATGGAAAATTATGAGTCGGAAAAGGGTAGGAAACGGTGCCCGAGGGCACCACACCACCCCTGGGCGCGGGCCCCACCCTGGCCGCGCCGTGGGTGCGTGTGGGCACCTCGGAGCCCGTCTCCGACCCCGTTTCGTCCTGTACCTTCCTTTTGTCGTAAAACTTTTTGCTATATAATCACCCGGATCTCCCGAGGTCCGTATATCGTGTTTTCGTCGAGTTTTGTTTCGAGCTGTTTTCTGCCAGGAACTATTTCCGGATTTAGAGCGCCATGGTCTTCTCCAACGACAACGAGAGCAAGGAGGCGTGGAGGACATCATGGACCAGAGGATCGAGGAGGAGGTCAAGAGCGAAACCGATGATGAAGTAGAGGAAGACTCAACTCCACGTCCTCGCGCTACTATTGCAAGCATCGGGGTGACTGCCAACCCTTTCAATCCTGTGAAGAACCTGAACATGGGTGGTGAGGCATCGCGTCATGCCTTTGCACCCAAGACACTCGCCTCAAACTCCAGTAACCCTTTCCATACCCTCATCCATAAGTATCAATTTGAGAGAGTTCCGGAGATGGAGTTGCCTACTTGTTGGGATATAGATCGATCTAACAATGCAGGAAAAGAAAGCCCTAAGTCCAGTGAGAAGTGGGGAAACAATTCCAAGAGCTGGGACTCACCTTCTGACCAGTTCATGAACCGCATCGAACACAATTCGGAGATGATCCGCATCCTCACATACAAGATAGATGAATTGAAGGATTTGGTCGAGAAGCTCATTAGGGAGTCGCCACCAAGAGATCAAGCCTAAATCGTCAAGGGGTAATGGCACTCCCTTGGCTTGTTCCAAGCTTGGGGGAGTGCCCAGTATCATCTTTATCCTTTCGTTTTTATAATTTCGTGGTCATATCATGAGTAGAGAAGTTATCTTATAAGATGGTTTGCGATGTGGAGTGTCAATCCTTTAGTTATCCATGTATCCGTTGGTTTGAGTGTGTCTTGTTCAGAATATTAATGAGAAGTTCCACCTTTACTTTCGGTACATTTTATTTTAGCCTGCAATCTTCTTTATGTGCTGATCTTGCCATTAGTATTGACGCCACTTTTGGGTACATTAAGTAAATTATATTAGTTGTGGCAAACTTAGTATTGGTCATTAGTAGCAATACCATGAAAACTTAAGTAGAAGGAGGGAATTACATGCAAAAATATTATCCCTTTATCTTTCTTTCTTGCTAGCCAATAAGATTAGTATTCTTTGAGTTAAAACATTTGTGCTTACAGGGAAGATAGCATGGTTGCTTCTATTACATATATATTTGTGTGTATCCCCCAACTTTTATGCTTGCTACATGACCTTGCTAGCCTTAACCACCGTACTGAGAGGGAATGCTTCTCGTGCATCCAAATCCTTGAACCAAACCCATGCCATTTGTGTCCACCATAACTTCCTATATGTGGTATTTCTTTGCCACTCCAAGTAAATTTTTCATGTGCTACCTTTAAATTATTCAAAATGTTATTATTCCCTTTTGTGTCAATGTTTACTAGCTCATGAGGAAGTAGTGTGGTTATCCTTTATTCTACTTGTCAAACAGACTTTACACCTGGACTAGTGGCATATACATCCGCTTATCCAATAACTTGCAAAAAGAGCTGGCAACGGGTGCCCAGTCCCAATTAATTACAACTTTAACCTTAATTCTCTTCACACTTTTGCCCTGATTATCAGTAAGCATGACAAACAGTGAAATACTGTGTGTAAACCAAAGAGAAAGAGGGATGATCTGCCTTGCTGGTAGAAATAACGTCCTTCATGGGAGCCGCTCTTAAAAGTCTGTTTGACAGGGAGAATACTGTTTTCACCCGCTACCATTCGTTGACAATTAACAAACACCCCTTAAAACTTAATTTTTGCTCTCTATATGATTTCAAAAACTTAAAAGCTCTAGCACATGACTTAATCCCTGCTTCCCTCTGCGAAGGGCCTTTCTTTTACTTTTCATGTTGAGTCAGTACACCTATTTCCTTCTTCCTTGAGCAAGCATTTGAGTTGTTGTGATTCAACCATATATATCATTAATATTGTCAATCATGTTCTTTATCCTTTCTTGTCTTAGCACAAATACTTTTGCCTCTAAGAATATAGCTTTGCAAGTTATCAATGACTGTAAAGAAGGTGTGATAATTGAGTGTGGAAATTCTGCAATATAAGCTCTAATATAAAGACTCCTTTCGAAAGATAAGTATTGATTGCTTATTGTTCTATGACCAAGAATGAAGTGTGCCATTACTAATCTATAATTTCCTTCGTGTATTTTTATTGTGGTTGTTTCACTACTCATGTTCAAGTTAGGTTATATGAAGAGTAGTTGCTGTTTAAAATGAGTGTGTTGTTTAGTAATTACTGATGCTTCTTGTCCGTATTCTTTATTATCGACGCTTCACTCCATAAACTTTTGTTCTAGTTTACTGAGCTCAGCTTTCGCTTGGGGACAAGCGAGGTCTAAGCTTGGGGGGGTTGATACGTCCATTTCGCATCACTATTTTATAGCATAATTTACTGTTATTCAATGATATATTTCATATTAAGAGGAGTTACTTATGTTATTTTGTCTTATTTTGCATGTTTGATGATCATTGGATAATTAACTGCCGGAGTCAGATTTCAGCTGGAAAAAGCAACGTCAAGGCACTATATTTCTGGAGCACTAAAAATATTTCCGAGAAGACAGATGTTCCTATTTTATCAGAAGATGGACTAAGCCAAAAGGGGAGGCTGAGATGGGCCAGGAGGGGCCCACACCACCCCTGGGCGGGGCCCACCTTGGCCGCGCCCTGGCCAGGTGTGGTGCCCCTGGCCCACCTCAGGCGCTCCCCCTTCGCGTACTTCATCCCCCAGAAACCCTAAGACACGGGAGTCCGTGAGAAAATATTCCGCCGCCTCCACGAGGCGGAAAACCACAGAGAGAGAAAAGCTCTCCGGCAGGGAGAAATCTGCCGGGGAAATTCCTTCCCGGAGGGGGAGATCATCGCCATCCTCATCGTCATCGCGCTGGACTTCATCGGGATCATCATCATCTCCACCGCCATCACCACCATCACCGCTGCACCATCTCGTTCCGCTGTAACATCTAGGGCTATACTTTGTTTAGTTCATAGGGGAAACTCTCCCGGTGTTAATTACTCCTTGTGGTTGATGCTATTGAGTTTTATCGGTGAATTAAAGTATATGTTCAGATCGCTATCCATCATTATATCACCTCTGATCATGATCCATATGATGTCTCGTGAGTAGTTCGATTAGTTCTTGAGGACATGGGAGAAGTCACGCTGTTAGTAGTGGAATTATGTTGAGTAATATTTAATGGTTTGATATTTAAGTTGTGGTGTGCATTGTGTATTTGGTTGCTAATTGTGGGTTGCCGGAGTGACAGAAACCTAAACCCCCGTTAGTATACCGGTGCACAAGGGAGCGTAGGATCTCAGAGTTTAAGGCTGTGGTTAGATTTATCTTAATTATTTCTTGTAACTGCGGATGCTTGCAAGAGGTATAATCACAAGTATGTATTAGTCCAAGTAAGGGCGGTGCATTAGCATAGGTTCACCCACACAACACTTATCAAAACAATAAAGATTAATCAACTATGTGAAGCGAAAGCACTTGACTAGAATCCCGTGTGTCCTCAAGAACATTTTGGCATCATAAGTAAACCAACCGGCTTGTCCTTTGATCTAAAAAGGATTGGGCCATTTGCTGCAATTATTATTACTGTCTTTTACTTACTCGCATTTTATTTACCTGCTATATCAAAAACCCCTAAAAACTTGTCTGCTAGCATTTATAGTGAAACCTTTACCGAAACTCCTTGTCAGTACCTTCTGCTCCTCGTTGGGTTCGACACTCTTATTTATCGAAAGTACTACGATACACCCCCTATACTTGTGGGTCATCAAGACTATTTTCTGGCGCCGTTGCCGGGGAGCATAGCTCTACTCATAAGTTCACCTGGGGAGTACTCTCCACCTCTCTCTCTGTTTTTATTTTATTTTGTTTTGTCTAGTTTACTTTTGTCTAGTTTTATTTTACTTAGTTTATTTCTGTTTAGTTGTGTTTTGTTTAGTTTACTTTTGTTTAGTTTATTTTTGTCTAGTTTTATTTTTCTTATATACCCGAAAATCCATAAAAATTTAAAAACCGAAAAATCTAAAAAAACTATTGCTATGGAAGAACATGCTAGAACCTCTATGTTTATGGAAGGTAAAGAATTATATATAAAATATAGAGAATCAAGAGACGGTAAAATCATGGGAGGCATGTTAAAAAAGTTAAATCAAATTGCTGAAATTTTGCTGGAACGCCATGATATAAATTGTTGCTCTGAACAAGATACTAAACATCTTAAATTCCAATGTGGCTTTAGTGAAGAAGTTTTAATTATGAACTATCATTGGAATAACTATATTCATTTTGGAGCTGAAGAAGTAGAACAATTTGTTACATTTATGGGAGCTTCTGAAATAGATTCCTTCATGGCTAAAAATTATGAAACCTGTGTTGCTTGTAATAAACTTAAAGAAACGGTCTCTTTTATTCTTGATTATTGCCTAGAAAATTTCAGCAATAATGTTATATCATTGATTATAAAGAGAGACTCATTAATGCACAAGAATGCACTCACAATTTGCAGGAACCTGTAGAAGAAGAAACTACTGCTGAAGCTGAAAGCTCATTGGATGAAAAAGAGGAGGAGAGTGATGAACAAAAGGAGGAAGAATGGAGTAGCTACCCATGCCTACCTTCTAATGAGAGTAACTCTTTATCTCTTACACTATTTGATTACCCTCCATGCTTACCAAAGGAGGATGAATGTTATGTTCCTGTGGATTCTCTTGAAATATTCCCTATGAGTAAAACTTGTGGAAATGATTATGCTACTGATATTTATGATAATCCATGCTATTTTGATAAATCTTATGATAATCCTTTATTTGTGCCTAATTTCGAAATGCATGGTAATGAGAAAGTTTGTTTAGAAAATATTTATGATAAAGCTCTAGATGATGGTCCTATATTGGTTGATAATATTAATTGTACTACAATGAAAATGGGATTGGAGAGGTCTTGAATTTATCTAGGAGTCCCATACCTCTTGAGAATGATCAATCATCTTGTTATAAAATTGTTAAAAGTGGGTTTGAAAGTTTTAATCCCACTATTTTTGAGCTTGATAAGAATTATGTGTTTGTAGATCATGAAAAGCATGCTTTATGTGATAGTTATATTGTTGAGTTTGTTCATGATGCTACTGAAAATTATTATGAGAGAGGAAAATATGGTTGTAGAAATTTTCATGGTACTAAAGCACCTCTCTATATGCTGAAAGTTCTGAAGTTATTTTCATTTATCTTCCTATGCTTGTCACTTTGTTCTTCATGAATTTATTTGTGTATAGGATTCCTATGCATAGGAAGTAGGTTAGACTTAAATGTGTTTCGAATTTGCTTCTTGATGCTCCTTTTGCTTCATTTTCTATTTTATGTGAACATCATTAAAACTATCAAGCCTAGCTAAAAGGCATTAAAGAAAAGCGCTTATGGGAGGCAACCCATTTTATTTTTCTGCAATTTTTCTTTTATTGAGTCAAGGAGGTTGTTTACTTCTGTAATAACTCCTTTGTATCTTTACTTTCTTGCATTGTTGTGCCAAGAGTAGCCTCTAGTGTTAAGATGATGCTTAATTTTGATTGCTGCGCAGAAACAGATTTTTGCTGTTCACTGTACGAAATTCCTAAAATCACCAGATAGTGAATTAAATCTGAAAAATTTGTGCATAATCTTTATGAATGTCTGAAACTTTCATTAGTTCAGAGTTTCTCGATCTGAGCGTCGTAAGTGCCTCGAAAAAATTCGTCTTTGCGGACTGTTCTGTTTTAGACAGATTATGCCTTTTTATTTTTCGCATTCTCTCTTTTACTAGTGTTGAGTGAAATTATTTTTTGGGTGGAAGAGCTTCACATAACATCAGTGGCTGTAGCTAATGTTTAAAGTAACAAATCATACTGCGTCTTTACAGAAAATGTGAATTTTTGATTATGCACTAACCCTCTAATGAGATCTACTTTGAGTTTGGTGTGACGGAAGTTTTCAAGGGTCAAGAGAGAAGGATGATATAATAGGATCAAGAAGAGTGAAGAGCTTAAGCTTGGGGAGGCTCCCATGGATCTCCCAAGCTTATTTCAAGAAGACTCAAGCGTCTAAGCTTGGGGATGCCCAAGGCATCCCCTTCTTCATCGTCAAAATTATCAGGTCATCTCTAGTGAAACTATATTTTAATTCTTTCACATCATATGTGCTTTTCTTGGAGCGTCTGTGTGCTTTTTAGTTTCAGTATTGCACTTTTATTTTCAATAAAGCTTGACTGGACCCTAGCATTTCTTGATTGGGAGAGAGACACGCTCCGCTTTTTCATGAGAATACTCCTATTTTCACTTATATTTGTTGAGTATTCATATCTAGCGCTGTTCAGCTTTTAGCTCCTATTTTCATGTATCTCTTGTCAGAGCTATTAGCTTTCTTTTGTAGAAAGTACTCTCTTGGTTCACTTATATTTGTTTGGAGAGTTGATGGAATAAATTGATTGGTGTTTGGTTGGTTCAGAAAATGTTGCATGTGGTAATTGGTATAAGGAAAAAACTTGCTTAATCTTGTAGATCACTAAAATGGATAACTTGATGCTTGTCAATTGTTTTGAGTTAACAAGTAGATCATGATTAAATTGTGCATCACATGAGTTAAGCCTATTAGTGAAGAACTACCGTAAAGCTTGTTGAAAATTTGGTTTGCATCGGTGGTATCTCTAAGGTCTAGATATTTTCTAATAACAGGGTTTGGTTAACAAGGAAGACGGTATGAAGTCTTATAACGTTTGCAATATGTTTGTCATATAAAACTTGGTGTACGGGTTGATATTCTTGTTTGCTTACATAACCTTGCTAGCCTAAACTCTGTACTGAGAGGGAATGCTTCTCGTGCATCCAAATCCTTGAGCCAAAATCCATGCCATTTGTGTCCACCATAACTAGCTATATGTGGTATTTCCTTGCCACTCCAAGTAAATTTTTCATGTGCTACCTTTAAATTATTCAAAATGTTATTATTCCCTTTTTGTGTCAATGTTTACTAGCTCATGAGAATTGGTGTGGTTATTCTTTATTCTATTTGTCGAGTGGACTTTTACACCTGGACTAGTGGCATATACATCCGCTTATCCAATAACTTGCAAAAAGAGCTGGCAACGGGGTGCCCAGTCCCAATTAATTACAACTTTAACCAATTAATTCTCTTCACACTTTTGCCCTGATTCATCAGTAAGCAATGACAAACAGTGAAATACCTGAATGTGTGTAAACCAAAGAGAAAGAGGGATGATCTGCCTTGCTGGTAGAAATAACGTCCTTCATGGGAGCCGCTCTTAAAAGTCAGTTCGACAGGTAGAATACTGTTCTCACCCGCTACCATTCGTTGACAATTAACAAACACCTCTCAAAAATAGATACTCCTCCATGGTATGTGATTGATGGAAGGCACCCGAGGATTCGGTTAGCCATGGCTTGTGTTAGCAAGGTTGGGAGGAGTATCAAATATTTTATGCAATCTCTATATGCTTTCAAAAACTTAAAAGCTCTAGCACATGATTTAATCCCCGCTTCCCTCTGCGAAGGGCCTTTCTTTTACTTTTATGTTGAGTCAGTTTTTCTATTCTTTCTGTCTTCCACAAGCAAACACTAGTGTCAACTTTGTTACAACATGCGTTATATGCAATGTATTGGACTTGTTATACTACTTTGTGTTGACAATATCCATGAGATAAATATGTTGAAAGTTGAAGCAAATGCTGAAACTAAATTCTTCCTTTGTGTTGATTAAATACCTTTTGTTAGAAACTATTGCTTTATGAGTTAACACTTATGCAAAACTGTTTGATGCTTGTCTCGAAAGTACTATTCATGAAAACGTTTAGCTTGTGTGATTCATTGTTTACTCATTATCTATTTGGTAGCAAATTATAGACCATTGACTTGGATCACTTCATTCATTTACATGTGCCTTGCAATATTATATGATCAAGATTATGATAGTAGCATGTCACCTCAAAAATTATCTTGTTTTTATCGTTTACCTACTCGAGGACGAGTAGGAACTAAGCTTGGGGATGCTGATACGTCTCAAACGTATCTATAATTTTTGATGTTCCATGCTTGTTTTATACCAATTGATACATGTTTTGCATCTACTTTATATCACTTTTATACATTTTCTGGCACTAACCTATTAACAAGATGCCACAGTGCCAGTTCCTCTTTTCTGCTGTTTTTGTATTCCAGAAAAGCTAGTCTGGAAATATTCTCGGAATTGGACAAAAATTTACGGAGGCCCGTATTTTACCAGAAGACTCCATGGGCCAGAAGGACAAGTCTGGGGGAGGCCCGAGGGCCCCACACGTGGGCAGGGCGCGGTTGGGCCTTGCCCGGCGCCCTGGGTGGTGTCGTCTCCTCGGTCACCGCCTCGCGACGCCCTTTGGACTATATATTGCCCCTGACCTAAAACTCACGGAACAATTGACGAAACTCCCGAATACATCTCCGTGCTCCGCCGCCACGAAACTTCGTTTTGGGGGTCAGAAGGTCCTGTTCCGGCACCCTGCCGGGACGGGGATTGACCCCCGGAGCCATCTTCATCGACCACGCCGCTTCCACTTCGACTCCATGATGGTTTGTGAGTAGTTCCCCCATGGACTACGGGTTCTAGCTGTAGCTAGTTGGTACTCTCTCTCCCATGTACTTCAATACAATGATCTCATGAGCTGCCTTACATGATTGAGATCCATATGATGTAATCGGTGTTGTGTTTGTTGGGATCCGATGAATATTGAATACTATGTCAAGTTGATTATCAATCTATCTTATATGTTATTTAAGATCTTGCATGCTCTCCGGTACTTGTGGTTGCCTTGATCAAGTAGTTGCCTGTATCTCCAAGAGAGAATATTTATGCTAGATAGTGGGTTCATGCCTCCATTTAACCTGGGACAGTGACAGAAAGTTCTAAGGTTGCGGATGCGCTGTTGCCACTAGGGATAACCTAACAATGCTATGTCCACGGTCATATGTATTTGTTTACATTACGCACTTTACTTAATGCAATTATCCGTTGCTTGCAACTTAATACCAACGGGGAACTCGGATGACAACCCGGCGGTGGATTATTAGTCATAGACGCTGTTGGATAACGGTCTATGTATTTTGTCGTAATGCCCAATTAAATATCATAGTAGTCATCATGTCATATATATGCATTGTCATGCGCTCAATATTCTATCAATTGCCCAACTGTAATTTGTTCACCCAACACTTGTTATTGGAGAGTTACCACTAGTGTAGATAGCTGGGAACCTCGGTCCATCTGTAATCATCATTGCTTTTCCGTCAACTCCACGCAAGCAACTATTTTCTGGTGCCATTGATTCTATGCTACTGCTACTACTGCTCTCATATTACTGCTGCTTTCACATCACGTTTGTTACTAGTGCTTTCTCAAGTGTGGTGGAATTGACAACTCCGCTGCTAAGGCTTATAAGTATTCTTTGTCTCCCCTTGTGTCGAATCAATAAATTTGGGTTTTACTTCCCTCGAAGACTGTTGCGATCCCCTATACTTGTGGGTTATCAGGGAGAAACGTGGTAGCGTTGGTAGTATCAACGGCTGACAAGCAAGGTTTACCCAGGTTAAGGCCCCCGGAGGGTAACACCCTACTTCCTGCTTGTCTGATTATTGATGTATGAGGTGTACAGAGGATCTACAATGGTGTCCCGGCGAGATGCGATCTCGCTAGGGTTTGGTGGTATTAGTATTGCCTACCTCAGATCGGCGGCCCTCCCAGCCTTTATATAGGAGGCTGGGTCTCGGGGATTCGCAACCGATTAGGTTTACAAGTAAGGTATGTTTCTAACGACTTAGGTTTTACTAATCCTGGGGCGTACGCCATCTTCTCGGGCCGCCTTCGTGGGCCTTAATCGTGGACTTCTGTCGGGCTTACCCGTGGGCCTTACCTTGTACGTGCACCAGGTATCTCATGGTGGAGCACCCGATGGGTACAACCACGTCAGTAGCCCCCGAGTGCTTGGACGACTCGAAGAATCGGACAGGGACACCTCCGTAAGTGCATGTCTTGATTTGTTTACTTTGTAGTGTACCTGCTGGTCTAATTATGCATTATTTTTGTTAGTTCTTTGCTCAATAGATATACGTAAGCCGAGAATGTCTTGACTGCGCATGCTGAGTCGGAAGATACATCGACTAATGGTTTGCTATTTTGCCTAGGGACCATGACATAGTAGGCCTGGTATAGTCGACGGACCGGGACCAGTTAACTGCACTTCTGGGCAAAACCTTACTAGCCTACTTCAAGTTCGAGTCCCCGGAACAAGCTGGTCAGGTCCGACTCAGGCCGCGGAGGTCTTACATAGCTGGCCTGCAGCGTTACTTTGCTACCTAGCGCGTCCGTCAGGATTTTCTTCATGTCTGTTGACATGGAAAGTTGCAGGGCTTACGCTGCGGTAGCGGGCGGCCCAGCTCGACGGATCAGTGGGTCTTACCTTTACACTGTGCGCGCAACATCCGAGGTATATGCGGCGGACGCAATCTCGGGGATTTATGATCGATATTTGCATTAGGCTGAGCAGCCAAGTCGAGTAAGCTTCGATCGGAGTTGGGTAAGCTTCGACTGTCCGTTTTGGACAACTTAATGTTTCTGAGTTCTGTTTTATCAGGTGTGCGATAGCGCTCCCGATGGGAGTAGCCTCCGAGATTGTGCTTAATTGCTTGGAATTGAGGATAATCTCAAAGCTTTGAAACTTGCAGCAGTCAATAAAATTTTGAATTGCTCCCGATGGGAGTTATATGACACAGTCTATGGAACGGTCGAGTGACCAGTTGTGCTTAGTTCGTTTGTTCCCCTCAGAGTCGACCCCTGAAAGGACTCGAGTGCTTTTTTGAGCATTGCGCTTGTGATGACGTCAGGGATGAGGCGTTTGGCGACAACGCCATCTGACACGCGGTTGCGTGCTTACCTTGTGATAGATGGGACATGACGTGAGGGTCCCACATGACAGTGTTGACCAGGGACGATGCCGTTTGGACTGAATTTGACCGCTCTACCACGGTTTTTACGGCGGCATTATGATGGCCTCCTCGTTTCCCGTGCATAGTGGGCGGAGTGGCCGGTGACGGATGCTCTCCACGACCGCCACGTGTATGGTTGGATACGCGTTGCGGCGCACGATCTGCCATCAACAGTGGAGATCGTGGCCTGATGACGTGAAAGCACACGTTCGTTGGGAGACCCCAAGAGGAAGGTATGAAGCAGTGCATCAGCAAGTTTTCCCTCAGTAAGATACCAAGGTTGTCAGATCCAATTGGAGTAAAAGGCACCTCTGATGGTTGTTGGTGGCGCCGTTTACTCAATCACCAACGTGGAACCTACACACAACACAATCAAACTATTTTGTCACAACGAAACAGTGAGGTTGTCAATCTCACCGGCTTGCTGTAAATAAAGGATTAAACATATGGTGTGGAAAATAGTGTTTAATTGCAGAGAATGAAAAGGAACAATGATTGCAGTTAGTTTTATTATTAGTGTAAAGGAATGGACCGGGGTCCACAGTTCACTAGTGGTGTCTCTCCATAAAAGATAACTAACATGCTGGGTAAAGAAATTACAGCTGTGCAATTGATGAATAGAGAGTGCATGACAATGCATATATATGACAAGATGACTACTATGATATTCAGTTGGGCATTACAACAAGATACATAGACCGTTATCCAACAACATCTATGACTAATAATCCACCTTCAGGTTGACATCCGTGTTTCCCGTTGGTATTAAGTTGCAAGCAACAGATTATTGCATTAAGTAAAGTGCATAATGTAAACAATACATTTATCTTTAGACAAAGCATTGTTGTTTTACCCTAATGGCAACAGCACATCTACAACCTTAGACGTTGTTGTCACTCGCCCAGATTATCGGAGGCATGAACCCACTATCTAGCATAAATACTCCCTCTTGGAGTTACAAGCATCTACTTGGCCAAAGCATCTACTAGTAACGGAAAGCATGCAAGATCATAAATAACATATAAGATAGATTAATAATCAACTTGATCATAGTATCAATATTCATCGGATCCCAGCAAGACAACATGTAGCATTACAATAAGATGATCTTGATCATGATAGGCAGCTCACAAAATCTAAACATGATAGCACAAGGAGGAGAGACAACCATCTAGCTACTGCTATGGACCCGTAGTTGATGACCCACAAGTATAGGGGTGTATCATAATACTTTCGATAAATAAGAGTGTCGAACCCAACGAGGAGCAGAAGGTGTTGACAAGCGGTTTTGATGAAGGATTCACTGTAAATGCTCACAGACAAGTTTTTAGGAGTTTTTGATATGACAGATAAATAAAGTACAAGTAAATAAAATGCAGTAATAATAGTTGCAGCGAGTGGCCCAATCCTTTCTACAGCAAAGGACAAGCCGGTTGTTGTACTTATAATGACCAAACGTTCTTGAGGACACACGGGAATATTGTCAAGTGCTTTCGCTTCATATAGTTGATTAATCTTCATTGTTTTGATAAGTGTTGTGTGGGTGAACCTATGCTAATGCACCGCCCTTCCTAGGACTAATACATACTTGTGATTATACCCCTTGCAAGCATCCGCAAATACAAGAAAGTAATTAAGATAAACTAACCACAGCCTTAAACTTTGAGATCCTGCTATCCCTCATGCATCGATATACCAACGGGTGTTCAGGTTTCTGTCACTCCGGCAACCCCACAATTGGCAAACGAATACACAATGCATTCCCCTAGGCCCATAAAGGTGAAGTATCATGTAGTCGACGTTCACATGACACCACTAGAAGAATAACACCACAACTTAAGCATCAAACCATTAAATATTACTCAACATAGTTCACTACTAACATCAAGACTTCTCCCATGTCCTCAAGAACTAAACGAACTACTCACAAGACATCATACGGAACATGATCAGAGGTGATATGATGATGAATAACAATCTGAACATAAACCTTAGTCCAATGGTTTCACCCAATAGCATCAATAACAAGAGTAATCAACACCGGGAGAGTTTCCCCTATGAAATAGACAAGATTCAGCCCTAGATGTTACAGCGGAGACGGGGTGCAGCGGCGGTGATGATGGTGTTGGCGGTGGAGATGATGATGATGATCCCGATGAAGTCCAGCTCGATGACGGTGATGATGGCGACGATTTCCCCCTCCGGGAGGGAATTTCCCCCGGCAGATTTCTTCCTGCAGGGGAGCTTTTCGCTCTCTGGTGTTTTCCGCCTCGTGGAGGCGGCGGAATATTTCGATGGCCGTCTCCGTGTGTTAGGGTTCCGAGGGGGTCAAGTACGCGAAGGGGGAACGGCTGAGGTGGGCCAGGGCCCCCAAACCACCTGGCGGCGCGGCTGGGGGCCCCCGCGCCAGGGTGAGGAGGGCCCACCTGGCCCTTCTCAGCCTCCCCTTTTGGCCTCCTCCATCTGGTAAAATAGGAACTTCCATATGTCTCCTTCGATTTATTGATCTTCAGAAATAGTGCATCTCGACGGTGCTTTTTCCAGCAGAATCCTGACTCCGGTGTCCAATTCTCCATTATTCATCAAACATGCAAAATAGGTAAAATAACATAAGTAACACTTCTAAATATGAAATATATCGATGAATAGCAGTAAATTATGATATAAAATAGTGATGCAAAATGGACGTATCAACCCCCCCAAGCTTAGACCTCGCTTGTCCCCAAGCGAAAACTGAGCTCAGTAAACATGACCACAAGTTTATGGAGCAAAGTGTCGATAAATAAAATACGGACAAGAAGCATCACATTCATTGATACACAAGTCATTCTAGACAGCAACTTCCCTTCATATAATCTAACTTGAAATAAGTAAAGGGAACCACGATGAAGTGCATAAAGAGAACCATGATTGGTGAAGGCAAACTTAAACTCTTGGTCAGAGAACAATTAACAGATCATACTTATCTTTCGAGAAGAGTCTTTATATCAGAGCTTATATAGCAGAACTTACATGCCTTAATCATAACAGTCTCCTTACAGTCATTGATAACTTTCAAAGTTATATTCATTCGGATAAAAGCTATTGTGCGAAACAAGGAAATGAGAGATATGATTAGAAGTATCAACACATATAACTAATTGGATCTCAACAACTCAAATGCTTGCTTGAGATAGAGAGGAATGGGTTTACTGACTCAACAATAATGTAAAAGATAGGCCCTTCGCAGAGGGAAGCAGGGATTAAATCATGTGCTAGAGCTTTTAAGTTTTGCAAAGCATATAGAGAGAAAATAGTTGTTTGAGATGTATGTCGTTGTCAACGAATCGTAGTAAAGTGAACACTAACCCCTTGTCAACCAGACTTTCAAGAGCGGCTCCCATGAAGGACGTTATCTCTACCAGCAAGGTAGATCATCCCTCTTCTCTTTTGTTTACACATGTATTTTAGTTTCTTTATAGTTGACACTCCTCCCAACCTTTTGCTTACACAAGCCATGGCTAACCGAATCCTCGGGTGCCTTCCAACATTCACATACCATGGAGGAGTGTCTATTTGCAAATTAAGTTGCTTACTGATAAATCAGGGCAAAACATGTGAAGAGAATTATTAATGAAAGTTGTAGTTAATTGGGACTGGGCACCCCATTTGCCAGCTCTTTTTGCAAATTGTTGGATAAGCGGTGTATATGCCACTAGTCCATTGGTGAAAGTCTGTTTGACAAAAGTGCAGAGAAAACTCTACAGAACCCTCATGAGCTAATAAACAGTGACACAAAACTAGGAGTAATAAGTTTTGAATAATTTAAAGGTAGCACATGAAGTATTTACTTGGAATGGCGCAAAATACCATATAGTAGGAAGTTATGGTGGACTCGAATGGCAATGGTTTGGCTCAAGGTTTGGATGTATGAGAAGCATTCCCTCTCGATACAGGTCTTTGGCTAGCAAGGTTATGTAGCAAGCATAAGAGTTGAGGGATACAAACAATTATACAAGTGATAAGAATAATCATGCAATCTTCCTTAGAAGCACAAATAGTTTAACTTAAGAATACTAAGCTTATGAGCTACAAAGAAAGAAAGATCATGGAATAATATATTTGCATGCACTCCCTCTCTCTACTTAAGTCTCAAAGTATTGTCTACTACTGACCAATGCTAAGTTTGCCAAAACCAAAAAGATTAACTTGGTGCTCTAAAAAGTGATCCCTATACTAACAACAAGGTTATCAATATGAAAGAGAATTGCAAGCTAAAATAAAGTATGCAGAAAGTAAATGATAAAACTTCTCATTAATATTTCATAACGGCAACTCACACCAAGGGATACATAGATAACCAACTAAAAGAGAGATACTTCCACATTGCAAACCATCATATAAGATAACTTCCCTACTCACGATATGACTTTATGGAAAAGTAAAAGGTAAAGATAATGATGTGATACCGCGGCACTCCCCCAAGCTTGGAACAAACCAAGGGGATGCCAATACTTATGATGAATTACTCCTTCGGTGGTGGTGGTGAATTGTCCTCATCATCAGACTTCCAGGGAAGGGGTTTCCCATCAACAAAGGACGACTTGGTTTCGATTATCCTGAAACTAGCAGCAGCGCTTATGTTTTTAAACCGAGTTTCATACTCACAGTTTTGATTCTGGACGTCATAGAGTTGCGCCTGCAGTTTGTTGGTGGTGTTGATGAGGTGAAATATGTCTTCCCAGAGTTGTGCAGTCTCCTTCTTATGTTCAGCGACCAGCGCGGACACCATTGAGTGGAAGACTCCCACTTCACGTTCCGCCAGCTTTTTGTATGTGAAGACCTCTTGCTCCAGCTTCTCCATCCTGGCTTCCAGGCTCCCTTCTCCTTTGGGTCCTCGCACGTCTTCCGTCTGCAGCTTTCCATCAACCATCTGCGACTCCTTGGGATGCATCTTCAGCTCATCCATGTATGGGGTGACGACGTTCACAAAGAAACTGTCCTTTGGAGGCTTCGATGAAGACATGGCAGCTCTAGATCTGAAAACAATATCTGGACAGAAACAGCTCGAAACGAAACACGATGAAAAGGCGAGATACGAACCTCGGGGGTTCGGGTGAGTTATATAGCAAAAAGTTTTACAACATAAGGAAGGTACAGGAGGAAACCTGATCGGAGACGAGCTCCGGGGTGCTCAAACCACCAGGCGGCGCGGCTGGGGGGCCCACGGGTGCCGTCTCCCATCCGGTTCGGTCTCTTATTTTTCCATATTTAATAAAAACGACGAAAATATCTTCTAGAAAGTTATTCGCGAAACTTTTCTTACCGAAACTGTTACCTATTCGAATCGAATTCTGCAGTCCCAGAAAAATGTTCTTCAATGAAAGTTTCCGGAGTCACCACTTTAATTGTATCAACCTCTTCATTAATAGAATCTCCAGAAATATAATGCTTGAGTCTTTGACCATTTACCACTTGTGTAGAGTTATCTTTCAATGAAGCAATTTTTATTGCACCTGAACGATACACCTCCACAATAACAAATGGTCCTTCCCATTTTGAGAGTAACTTTCCTGCAAAAAATCTGAGACGAGACCTATACAATAGAACTTTCTCACCAACATTAAATTCTCTTTTAAGAATTCTCCTATCATGCCATCTCTTAACTTTTTCTTTAAAGAGTCTAGCATTTTCATAAGCCTCACTTCTCCATTCATCTAAAGAACTTAATGCAACAACCTTTTCTCACCGGCAAGTTTAAAATCTCTATTAAGTTCTCTCACTGCCCAATAAGCTTTGTGTTCTAATTCTAAAGGCAAGTGACAAGCTTTACCATAAACCATTTTATAAGGAGACATGCCCATGGGGTTCTTATAAGCAGTTCTATAAGCCCATAAAGCATCATTTAACTTACTAGCCCAATTTTTTCTAGATTTATTAACAGTCTTTTGCAAGATAGATTTAATCTCCCTATTTGACAATTCTACTTGTCCACTAGTTTGAGGATGATAGGCTGAAGCAATTCTATGATTAACACCATATTTAGCAAGAGTCTTTCTAAAACCACCATGGATAAAATGAGAACCTCCATCAGTCATAAGATATCTAGGTACACCAAACCTAGGAAAAATGACATCTTGAAGCATTTTTAAAGAGGTCTCACCATCAGCACTTTTAGTAGGTATAGCTTCTACCCATTTAGTGACATAATCAACAGCAACAAGTATATGAGTATTACCTTGTGAAGAAGGAAAAGGACCCATGAAGTCGAATCCCCAACAATCAAATGGTTCAATAACAAGAGAATAACTCATAGGCATTTCATTGCGTCTAGAGATATTACCAACCCTTTGACATTCATCACAAGATAAAATAAACTTTCTTGCATCCTTAAAGAGGGTAGGCCAATAAAAACCTGATTGTAGAACTTTCTGCGCAGTTCTATCTCCAGCGTGATGCCCTCCATAAGCACTTCCATGGCATTTCCTCAGTATTTCCTGTTGTTCATATTCAGGAACACATCTTCGCATAATACCATCGACTCCTTCTTTATATAAGTGTGGGTCATCCCAAAAGTAATGCCGCAAGTCATAAAAGAATTTCCTTCTTTGCTGAGCTGAAAAGGTTGGAGGCAAGTACTTGGAAACAATAAAGTTAGCATAATCAGCATACCAAGGACTATCTCGCGAACTTACACTTATTGCAGCCAATTGTTCATTTGGAAAGCTATCATTAACAGGAATAGGATCATAAGGAATGCTTTCCAATCTAGACAAATTATCAGCAACAGGATTTTCAGCACCTTTTCTATCTATGATATGCAAATCAAATTCTTGCAAAAGAAGTACCCATCTAATAAGCCTTGGCTTAGCATCTTTCTTTTCCATAAGGTATCTAATTGCAGCATGATCAGTATGAATAGTGACTTTCGAATCAACTATGTAGGGTCGAAATTTGTCACAAGCAAAAACTACAGCTAGAAATTCTTTTTCAGTAGTGGCATAATTCTTTTGAGCAGAATCAAGAGTTTTACTAGCATAATGAATAACATTTAACTTTTTATCTACTCGCTGCCCAAGAACAGCGCCTACAGCATAATCACTAGCATCACACATAATTTCAAAAGGTAAATTCCAATCAGGTGGTTCAACTACAGGAGCGGTGATTAAAGCCTTTTTCAAAGTTTCAAAAGCTTCCTTACAATCATCATCAAAAACAAATGGTACATCTTTTTGAAGAAGATTAGTAAGAGGCTTGGAAATTTTAGAGAAATCTTTAATAAACCTCCTATAAAAACCAGCATGACCAAGAATACTACGAATACCTTTAACATCTTTGGGACAAGGCATCTTTTCAATTGCCTCCACTTTAGCTCGATCAACTTCAATACCTCTTTCAGAAATTTTATGTCCAAGAACAATTCCTTCATTAACCATAAAGTGGCATTTCTCCCAATTAAGAACAAGGCTAGTTTCTTCACATCTCTGCAAAACTTTGTCAAGGTTGTGCAAACAATTATCAAAGGAAGTTCCATAGACGGAGAAATCGTCCATGAAGACTTCCACAATTTCCTCACAAAAGCCATGAAAAATAGCAGACATGCATCTTTGAAAAGTAGCAGGAGCATTACATAAACCAAAAGGCATACGTCTATAAGCATAAGTTCCATAAGGACAAGTAAAAGTAGTTTTCTCTTGATCTTGCGCTCTCACAGCAATTTGAGAAAACCCAGAATACCCATCAAGGAAACAAAAGTGAGTTTTCTTGGACAACCTCTCAAGCATTTGATCAATAAAAGGCAAAGGATAATGATCTTTCTTAGTTACTTTGTTAACCTTTCTAAAATCAATGCACATCCTATAACCAACTACTACTCTTTGAGGAATTAGTTCATCATTTTCATTAGGAACAACGGTAATTCCTCCTTTCTTAGGAACAATGCACAGGACTTACCCATCTACTATCAGCAATAGGATAAATAATACCAGCTTCAAGAAGTTTTAATACCTCATTTCTTACCACTTCTTTCATCTTGGGTATTAAACGACGCTGATGCTCAACAACAGGCTTTGCATCAGGTTCCATGTTGATGGCGTGCTGACATATAGTAGGAGAAATTCCCTTCAGGTCATCAAGAGTATATCCCATAGCTCCGCGGTGTTTCTCAACACTCCCAATAACCTTTCCTCCTCTGTACCTGAAAGTTTAGAGCTGATAATAACAGGATATATTTTCTTATCATCAATATAAGCATATTTAAGATTATCAGGCAGAGGTTTCAAATCAAAAACAGGATCCTCCTTGGGTGGCATTGTGGTACCCAAATCTTCCACAGGTAAATTGTGTTTGAGCATAGGTTGACGAAGGAATACTTCATCAAGCTCATTCCTTTCTTCCCTGAAGTTCTCACTTTCATGATTCTCCATATGTTGCTGCAAAGCATTGTTAGGAGCAAGAACAATAGATGCAAGTTGAGCAATTTCAAAATCCTCACTAGGCAATTCAGTTTCATAAGGTGCTTTAGCAAATTTAGAGAAATTGAATTCATAAGATTCACCAGCAAATTTAGTAAAGATTTTCTCTTTCTTACAGTCTATAACAGCACCACAAGTATTCAGAAAAGGTCTACCAAAAATAATAGGACAACTATCATTGGCAGCCGACCCAAGTACAAGAAAATCAGCAGGGTATTTAGTCTTACCACAAAGGACTTCGACATCTCTAATGATACCAATTGGAGAGATAGTTTCCCTATTAGCAAGCTGAATAACCACATCAATCTCTTCAAGTTTACAAGGAGCAATTTCGTGCATAATTTCCCTGTAAAGCTCATAAGGAATAGCACTAGAACTTGCACCAATATCACATAAACCATAATAGCAATGATCACCTATCCTAACAGAAAGCACAGGAACACTAGACTTCCTAGAACTTTTAGGATGTGAGACAATATTAGAAGCATCCTCACAAAAGATAATGTGTCTATCTTCTAAATTTTCAGTGACAAGATCTTTAACCAATGCTACAACAGGTTCAACAGTTATTTGCTCATCAGGTTTGGTAGTTTTCTTATTACTTTTACTAACAACACCAGTTATGATAGTATGTTCCTTAATCTTATTAGGAAAAGGAACTTTTTCAATATAAGGTTCTGGAATAATGCGATCACAACATTAACCTCAACACCTTTAGATATATGAGAAACAGATTCATCTTTATATGGTTCATGATAATTTTTAAAACCCTCCTTCGGCAAACCGAAATAGGAAGCAAAGGCTTTATAAAAGTTTGCAACAATTTGAGAGTCAAGACCATAAGTAGTGCTAATTTTGCGATAATCATCAGTATCCATAAAATTTTTAACACACTCAAAGTCATAGCTTATACCTGACTCCCTACCTTTGTCATTCTCCCATCCTTCAGTGTTCTCCTGAATCCGATCAAGAAGGTCCCACTTAAACTCTTCTTTATTACGAGTGAACGATCCAGCACAAGTGGTATCCAATAGAGTTTTATCTTGAAAGGAGAGTCTTGCATAAAAGTTATCAATAACAATATTACCAGGAAGCTCATGAATGGGACATTTGAGCATTAATGCCTTCAATCTCCCCCACGCTTGAGCGATACTCTCTCCATCATAGGGCCAGAAGTTATATATGAGGTTCCGATCCTTATGAATCTCACTTGGAGGATAGAATTTGGAGTAAAAGAGAGGTACAATTTCCTCCCATCCAAGAGAATACCCATTCTTCAGCAGTTTATACCAATGTGCAGCTTTACCAGACAGTGATAGAGAGAATAATTTCTTCTTAACTTCTCCCATCGAGATACCTGCACACTTAAATAACTCGCACAATTCATGCAGAAATAACAAATGATCTCCAGGATGGACAGTTCCATCTCCTGCATAGCGGTTATTTGTGACACGTTCAACAATTTTCATAGGAATTTTGAACGGTATTACCTGCTCATCTGGCGCCTCCTCTACTACCTTAGCAGTGGTAGTTGTTTTCCCAAATAGGAATTCAAGAGAAGACCCCTCCATAATGAGATATAGCAGCAGGCAAAAATAAAAACAGCACGTACAATAAATGTTTCCCTTACCAATTCCACTTACCAATAGCGCTACACTCCCCGGCAACGGCGCCAGAAAATAGTCTTGATGACCCACAAGTATAGGGGGTGTATCGTAGTACTTTCGATAAATAAGAGTGTCGAACCCAACGAGGAGCAGAAGGTGTTGACAAGCGGTTTTGATGAAGGATTCACTGTAAATGCTCACAGACAAGTTTTTAGGAGTTTTTGATATGACAGATAAATAAAGTACAAGTAAATAAAATGCAGTAATAATAGTTGCAGCGAGTGGCCCAATCCTTTCTACAGCAAAGGACAAGCCGGTTGTTGTACTTATAATGACCAAACGTTCTTGAGGACACACGGGAATATTGTCAAGTGCTTTCGCTTCATATAGTTGATTAATCTTCATTGTTTTGATAAGTGTTGTGTGGGTGAACCTATGCTAATGCACCGCCCTTCCTAGGACTAATACATACTTGTGATTATACCCCTTGCAAGCATCCGCAAATACAAGAAAGTAATTAAGATAAACTAACCACAGCCTTAAACTTTGAGATCCTGCTATCCCTCATGCATCGATATACCAACGGGTGTTCAGGTTTCTGTCACTCCGGCAACCCCACAATTGGCAAACGAATACACAATGCATTCCCCTAGGCCCATAAAGGTGAAGTATCATGTAGTCGACGTTCACATGACACCACTAGAAGAATAACACCACAACTTAAGCATCAAACCATTAAATATTACTCAACATAGTTCACTACTAACATCAAGACTTCTCCCATGTCCTCAAGAACTAAACGAACTACTCACAAGACATCATACGGAACATGATCAGAGGTGATATGATGATGAATAACAATCTGAACATAAACCTTAGTCCAATGGTTTCACCCAATAGCATCAATAACAAGAGTAATCAACACCGGGAGAGTTTCCCCTATGAAATAGACAAGATTCAGCCCTAGATGTTATAGCGGAGACGGGGTGCAGCGGCGGTGATGATGGTGGTGGTGGAGATGATGATGATGATCCCGATGAAGTCCAGCTCGATGACGGTGATGATGGCGACGATTTCCCCCTCCGGGAGGGAATTTCCCCCGGCAGATTTCTTCCTGCAGGGGAGCTTTTCGCTCTCTGGTGTTTTCCGCCTCGTGGAGGCGGCGGAATATTTCGATGGCCGTCTCCCTGTGTTAGGGTTCCGAGGGGGTCAAGTACGCGAAGGGGGAACGGCTGAGGTGGGCCAGGGCCCCCAAACCACCTGTCGGCGCGGCTGGGGGCCCGCCGCGCCAGGGTGAGGAGGGCCCACCTTGGCCCTTCTCAGCCTCCCCTTTTGGCCTCCTCCATCTGGTAAAATAGGACTTCCATATGTCTCCTTCGATTTATTGATCTTCAGAAATAGTGCATCTCGACGGTGCTTTTTCCAGCAGAATCCTGACTCCGGTGTCCAATTCTCCATTATTCATCAAACATGCAAAATAGGTAAAATAACATAAGTAACACTTCTAAATATGAAATATATCGATGAATAGCAGTAAATTATGATATAAAATAGTGATGCAAAATGGACGTATCAGTAGTCCAAGTATTAACTACTCACGCATCACTCCGGAGGCAGGCATGGTGATGTAGATCCCTCCGGTGATGATTCCCCTGTCCGGCAGGGTGCCGGAAGAGCTTCAGAACCTCCCAAACTAGGTTGACGACGGCGGCGGCTACGGAACTTTTCGTGGATGGAGGCTCGGGTCTCTAGGGTTTTCTGGACGAAGGCAGTATATAGGTGAAAGGGCAGCGTCTGGAGGCACCCGAGGGGGTCACGCCACCCCCGGCGCGGTAGGAGGTGGGGCCGCGCTGGCCCCTGGCGTGGCTGCCTCCTCGGTCGCCTCCGTCTCTCCTTTGGACTCCGTTAACGTGTCGGGAAAATAGAAGGTTCTGTCCAAGCTTCGTCTAATTCCGAGAATAATTCCAGAACAGCTTTTCTGGAATACAAAAACAGCAGAAAACAAGAACTGGCACTGTGTCATCTTGTTAATAGGTTAGTCCCAGAAAATTCATAAAAATGCTATGAAGTGTATATAAAACATGTAACAATTGGTATAATATCAACATGGAACATCAGAAATTATAGATACGTTTGAGACGTATCAAGCATCCCCAAGCTTAGTTCTACTCGTCCTCGAGTAGGTAAGACGGTAAAAAACAAAATAATTTCTGAGGTGACATGCTACCATCATAATCTTGATCAAATAGTATTGTAAATCACATGTTATGAATGAAGTGATCCATGTCAATGGTCTATAGTTTGCTAACAAATAGATAATGAGCAAACAAGTGAATCATATATGTAATTTTTTTATGAATAGTACTTTTGAGACAAGTATCAATAATTTTTGCATAAGAGTTAACTCATAAAGCAATAGATTCTAAGTAAAAGGTATTTAACCAACACAAAGGAAGATTTAAGTTTTAGTAATTGCTTTCAACTTTCAACATATATATCTCATGGATATTTGTCAGCACAAAGCAATATAATAAGTACAATATACTAGCATATAAAAAATTGTTGCACCAAATTTGGCACTAGTGTTTGCTTCTGAGATAGAAAGAAGTAGGAAAACTGACTCAACATAAAAGTAAAAGAAAGGCCATTCGCAGAGGGAAGCAGGGATTAAATCATGTGCTAGAGCTTTTTAATTTTTTGAAATCATATAGAGAGTAAAAATAAGTTTTGGGAGGTGTTTGTTAATTGTCAACGAATCAAAAAATGGAAAAGTACAATATGACCCCTGCCAACCAGACTTTTAAGAGCGGCTCCCATGAAGGACGTTATTTCTACCAGCAAGGCAGATCATCTCTCTTTTCTCTTTTGTTTACACATGCAGATATTTCACTGGTATCATTGCTTGTCTGATAAATCAGGGCAAAAATGTGAAGAGAATTAAGCGGTTAAAGTTGTAATTAATTGAGACTGGGCAACCTGTTGCTAGCTCTATTTGCAAAATTAATTGATAAGCGGATGTATATGCCGCTAGTCCAGTGGTAAAGTCTGTTTGACAGGTGACATAAAGACATCCACCCCGTCCTCATGAGCTTGGTAAACATTGACACAAAAAAGATTAATAAAAGTTTTGAATAGTTAAAAGGTAGCACACGAAAAATTTACTTGGACTGGTAAGGAAATACCACATATAGGTAGTTATGGTGGACACAAATGGCATGGATTTTGGCTCAAGGTTTTGGATGCACGAGAAGCATTCCCTCTCAGTACAGAGTTTAGTCTAGCAAGGTTATTTGAAGCAAACACAGTATATCAACCGGTACAACAAGACTAATATGAAAACATATTGCAAGCATTATAAGACTCTACACTGTCTTCCTTGTTAACCAAACCCTTTTACTAGAAAATATCTAGACCTTAGAGATACCAATTATACAAACCAAATTTTAACAAACTTTACGGTAGTTCTTCACTAATAGGTTTTAACCACATGATACAAAAGCTTAAACAAGAACTACTTGATAACTCAAAACAATTGACAAGTATCAAATTATCCAAGACAGTGATCTACAAGAATATGTAAGTCTTTTCCATTATACCATCTACCACATGCAGCATTTTCTGTTCCAACCAAACAACAATCAATTTATTTCAACACAAACTCTCCAAAAAATTATAAGTGAAGCAAGAGAGTACTTTCTCTAAAAGAACTAACAGCTCTGAACAAGAGATGCATAAAAAACAAAATCTTATTGGCTAAGTGGGTTCACGGAGGAACAACAAAATTATTATAAGGAATACCGCTTATCTCAAAAAGGGAAACATTTATGGGAACAAATAAGTAGATTGAATTATTTTGCTAAAAACTTGTGCTATACCTATGATGAATCCTACTGTTTTAATGAATCATTTTGTTGTAGAAGGCATAAACACCTCCCTTTCCAATGTGATTATAATGATAATGAAACCTTGGCTGCTTATGCTAAAGGAAACTATGACTTTGGTAATCTTGAACAAATTGAAGAATTTTTTGTTTTTAAGAGTGCCTATGAAATTGCTGGTTATTTCAAGATGATGATGCTCCTTGTAAAACTGAGAATTTTGCTATACTTGGTTATTTCCTTGAATATTACAATGATAATCCTTATATCACTGAATTTCTTGAGAAAACTTATTCTCCAGAACAACTTGCTAGCTTTCAGGAACCTGTGAGAGAAGAAACTGCTGAAACTGAAAGCTCATTGGATGAAAAAGAGAAGAGAGTGATGAACAAAAGGAGGATCTACCTTCTAAAGATAGTAATTCTTTAACTCTTACATTATTTGATTGCCCTCCATGCCTACCTAAGGAGGAAGAATGCTATACTGTTGAATGTCATTATTCTATTGAAATATCTCTTTTTGATAAATTTGAAGTAACAAGCTCCTTGAATCAAGAAAATGAAATTGCAGAAAGTAAAAAATGTGCCACCTAATGTTATATATGATGATGGTCCTATGTTACCTAATGATATTCATTATACTACTATAGTCAAAAGTGGGTTTAATAACCCCACCGTTTTTTAGCTTAATAAAAATTATGTGTTTGTAGATCATGAAAAGCATGCTTTATGTGATAGTTATATTGTTGAGTTTGTTCATGATGCTGCTGAAAGTTATTATGAGAGAGGAAAATATGGTTGTAAAAGTTTTCAAGTCACTAAAACACCTCTCTTTATGTTGAAAGTTTTGAAGATGGATTTGTTTCATCTTCTTATGCTAGTTGCTTTATGCTTCAATAATTTATTTCATTACAAGATTTCCTTGCATAGGAAGTGGGTTAGACTTAAATGTGTTTGATATTTGTCTCTTGATGCTCTTTTTTGTTTTTCAACTCTTATTCTTATGAGAGCATCATTAAAATCTTCTAGCCTAGCTAAAAGGCATTAAAGAAAGAGCTTTTGGGAGGCAACCCATTATCTTTTCAGTTTTTGTCAAGGAGCAGTTTACTTCTGCAACAACCCCTTTGTATCTTTACTTTTTCGAATTGTTGTGCCAAGTAGAGCCTCCAATAGAAAGATGATGCTAGATTTGGATTTCTGCGCAGGAACAGATTTTTGCTGTTCACCGTTTCGTTCTTATAAAATTGCCAAAAAATTGAAAAAATCTGCAAAGTTTTGTGCGTGATCCCCCGATATGTACGCATTTTTCGTTAGTTCTGAGTTTTTCGATATGAGCAACGTAAGTGACTCAAAAAAATTCGTCTTTATGGACTGTTCTGTTTTAGACAGTTTCTGTCTTTTATTTTGCATTCTCTCTTTTACTAGTGTTGAGAGGAATTCTTTTTTGGGTGGAAGAGCTTCACATAACATCAGTGGCAGTAGCTAATGTTTAAAAAGTAATGGTCATGTTTGTGTCCTTATAGAACATGTGAGTTTTTGATTGTGCACTAACCCTCTAATGAGAATTACTCTGAGTTTGGTGTGGCGGAAGTTTTCAAGGGTCAAGAGAGGAGGATGATATAATGTGATCAAGAAGAGTGAAGATTTTAAGCTTGGGGATGCTCACATGGATCACCCCAGCATATTTCAAGAAGACTCAAGCGTCTAAGCTTGGGATGCCCAAGACATCCCCTTCTTCAGCAACAACTTATCAGGTCATCTCTAGTGAAACTATATTTTAATTCTTTCACATCATATGTGTTTTACTTGGAGCATCTATGTGCTTTTATTTTCGTATTGTTATTTTATTTTCTGAGATCAACTTGTTGGATCATAGCAATCTTGTTTGGGAGAGAGACACGCTCCACTTTTTTATTTAAATACTCTTATTCTTCTCTTATAAAACATAGTGCAATGTAATCCATCAAGGAATTAATTCATCTTTTGCCAATGATGAAAAACTTTCCCAAATTCGTCATATCCTTTCCTGCAAATTCGAGATTCCGCACACGCCCTGGAGAGGATCCTATTCTTCTTCTTCATGGAGAATAGAAAAGCACGCGGTTTGGGATTTACTATCACTGTAATAGGATAGGGTCATTGATGATCAGGCTTTGTCTTTCATTAATGTTTGATGATGCCAAATACTGTTCCTCTGGATGGAGATGCTTAGCTTTACTGGACACCTTCTTTTGTGGCCAGGAATTATCGCACAATATCTTAAGCCAGCTAAAAGTCTCTGCATGCACGCATGATCTCAACAGCTAACTCTGGTCTTGGGGAATTGACGTCGGCTACATGCAGTCGCTGTTCGCCATTGAAGGACCTTCACGTGCTAGCAGGCATGCATGCTCCATAGACGATGGATCATCGATCTCAGCCGTGCGTGACCACACTAGCTAATTAAACTGTAGATGCGGGTGCGACCAAGCCGTCGACGGCGACTGCTCGTGTGGTCGGGCGGCCCTAATCGCAGCTGTCGGCGAGGGGCTGCCCGTCAATTGTGGGGTTACAACAACCTCGCCGTTCTTGCGCCACGCCATCAACGAGCTTACTATAGCCAGCATTACTATGCCCCATGATTCACTTGGTCCTCAGTCGTCATTGACGAAGTAAGCAGTGTCCGTTCTCACGCGCATGGAAGAAAGATCGATTAACCATATTCTCACTCAACTCAACAAGGTGGTGGATGGATCGGGGATTCGGGGGAATCCTTCCTTGCACGCACACATCGATCGAGAGCTATCCACTCTTATCGCCTAATTTCCCGAGAGCATATATCACTCACCTTGAAAGCCGATCCCTGTGATTGCAACCAAATGAGAAGAAATGGTTTACACCGATCGGCGAATCGATGGATGCTTCCATATGCAGGTCTAGTTCTAGCTAACAGAGGACCTTGGACCCCTTCTCTCTCCCGTCTACAGTGCAGAGAGGTGTTTTCTGGAATCCCCCGTGCGAGCCGCCGTACCGCCGCCGATCCGGTGGATTCCCCGCCTCCGGCAGCCGCTCCGGCGGCGGGAGGTCGGGGATCGTCGGATCCGGTGTGTATATAGCGTGAGGTCGTGTGGGTTTCGCTCTGGCGGCGCAGTGGAGGTGATGTCGGCGTCGGTGCGGTTTTGGTGGGCGGCGGCCTCCTCCTCCGCGTTGGTGCTCCGGTGGAGCACAGCTGTGGATCTGCTGCCCTAGTCGAGGCTGCGTCCTTCCGGGGGTGTAGCGCTCGTCCTTCCCCTTCCGGCGACCGTGGGACGGCGGCGCCGGATCTGAAGATGATGAGGAAGCGGTTGGTGTGGTTCGGCTCGACGACGAAGGCGGCCTCCGGCGTAGGCTCTGCGGAACCGGCGATCGGCGACTTCCCGCTGGCTCAGGGGCTTCTCTCGATCCAAGGCTTTGTGGAGAGGAGGAGCGGCGGCGCGCCACCGACGGCGCCGTGGTCGACGGAGTGGTTGTGTTGCAGAAGGGCTTGTTCTGTATTTTTGTTTTCTGTGGGGACCTTTCTGTAATTTGCCGAACTGTATCAACTCTTTCTACTAGCAAAAAAAAAAAAAAGGTCTAGTTCTAGCTACAGCTGGAGTATATGCTAGCTAGGTTCGTGGATCGAGGGATTGGATTCCATCGGTATCACTGCTCGCTGCACTATGCATGCACGGCATGATTCCCGCCGGCCGTCAGCCGTCGCTCACTGATCACATCACCGAGCTAATAGATGAAGTGAGCCTAGTTATTTCTGCTAAAGCATCCCTAGCAGATATCGTAAAAGAGGTAAAAACTGTGAAATATTTGTGATATAGTGATGTCTTTACGCGATCTGTTCCTCCGCTACACGTAAGGAACAGCAAAACAGTTTTAGGGTATTCCTTAATATAAGTGATCTGCTAAAGATGCTTTTAGTACTAGTAATGCACTTTGAATCATAGAAGGTTCCATGATCGTAGGTTCATGCATGCGTGCACTGTGCATTTAACGGTTCCATATACCGAAGAGGCATCGATCGTACGTCGCCAACGACCAAAAGATCCCTCCATGGCCACCACACATTCACATACGCACGCATCTATATGCATGATCTTAATGACTAAGCTACGTATACATAGTTAGGTGCGTATCAGTATGGCTACTGGCTACTGCATCCGCAGAGTTGAATTCATAGGGTCGGACATGCATGCCGCCGGCGCGAATGAGATGCTCCGCGTACAAGTCCATTTCTTCACCGGCTCGGCAATATGCACATATATCACTCTCATCATAGTTTTGATCTTATCTTAGTCTGATGGACACCCATATTTCCTAAAGAAAACTATATACTACAATCACTCTCAGAGAGTGAATAAACACGGCGGGCCATGCACACTCTCTATCGAGACGTATACCGCCTCTATTTATACCCCTCTCCGCCCCATCCTTTTCCACATCCCACTCCCAGCCTCAACAACCTCCAAAGTACACAGGCACTAATCATCAAGTACGCATCCAACCCAAGAAGCTTCCACGAACAAAACAAATCCTAGCTTAGCTAGACAGCATGTCGGGCGTGTGGGTGTTCGGCCGGAACGGCGTGGTGAAGCTGGTGGAGAACCCGGCGTTGGCGGCGGCGGCGGCCGGCGGGGTGGTGCGGCGCAAGGCCCTGCTGCACACGCCCTCCGGCGAGGTGGTGGCCTCCTACGCGTCGCTGGAGCGGAAGCTCGCCGCGCTCGGCTGGGAGCGCTACTACGACGGCCCCAACGACGGCATGCTGCGCTACCACAAGCGCTCCTCCGTCGACCTCATCTCCCTCCCCGAGGACTTCGCCCACTTCGGCTCCGTCCACATGTACGACGTCGTCATCAAGAACCGCGAGGCCTTCCGCGTCGTCGACGTCTAGCTAGCTACCATACGTTGCGCAGTCGCTCGCGTCCCCGGCGCTCGCGTATATCCATGTCGCCCATCGATCTCCGATGGTTAATTCTTCTATCGTGTAGGTGTGTACGTATGTTTGTACGCAGGGTACTTTTATATGTATGTGTGTATGTATATGTACGTGGTGTATTGACGATACATACTACGTGTGCATTTGGGTGTTGTGTATATTAATTAATTAGGCTATGGGAATCACTTGGTCGTCTTACTTTAAGTCCAGATTCTTTCCTACTATTTTCGTCTCGCGCGAAGAAGATATTCACTTCTATTGTCAACGCTCGGCACTTCAAAACATGCATGCCATGGCAAACTTGTTTTTTTATGTATAACGACGTCATTTTACAAACCTATTTCTTTTAGGATAATTATAAGGGGTGAATGTTTGGATTTTAAAACCTAGAGTAAAAATGTTTAGCTTACGCCGAACTACTCTTCTCTGATTTCTACTTAGCCTTGGTGGCACTCAGGGACGGAGACAAGGGGGACGAGCAGGGGCTACGCCCCCCCCCACCCCTATGTTCACGATTTTCTTAAGAAAACTAGCCTTCAGCCTTCTTGATTAGTATAATTTCACTAGGTTAGCCCCCCTCATATAGATTGCTCACACTAATTTCGTCTATCACTGTCCCCTTTGATCTTAGTTTCTGGCTCCGTCCCTGGTGGCACTGGCGGAGCTTGGTCGGAACTGCTGGGCGGGCCAACCCAAATAAATGACTACATTTTTTAGTTTTCATGGCTTATATAGATCTCATGCTTCAACCTTTTGGACTGGGTTGGGCGGGCCACGACCCAGTTTGTCTCCAACAGAGCTCCGCCACTGCTTGGCGGCCTCGGTTTCGGCATCCTCTTCCTTGCAAGTATCATCGGAACATCGGTAACCTTAGCAAGGGGAGTGGAGGGCCATAATAAGCCTTGGTTTTATCTAGCAACTCTGCTGATGCATTTTCTCACCCCGTTACCAACGGTTGATGCGATGCTAGAGGTAATCATAGTCTCAAGATCGCACGTAGCACCGGTCAATTGACCCATTGTCACACGTGCGTCGACTACGTGGCTAGCTAGCTTCACCATCCTTTCTCAAGTCGGCCATACTCTCTTAGGAGATGAAGGCTTGGATAAGAGACGTGACTTTGATACCACTTGAAAGATCGGTATGGTCGACTAGGGGGTGAACAGGCGACTAAGTTTTTTTTATCCTTTTCTTTTTTACAACAATAAAACAAGTGATCTAGATGTGCACTACATGAACAAACCTATATGGCAAGCATACAAGATACAACAAGGAAAGATACACAAAGTAAATGTTCGAGATAACCAATGTGGTGGACACGAGGATTTAATTTCCGAAATATCTCTTGAAGGGAAGTACGTATTCGTTGGAGGGTCCTGAAGCTGACCCTATTATTTTTTAGCCTCTCCCGCGAGGGAAATCTCAAACCACTTTGGGACGACTTGAAGGCGTTGACCAACCTTTTATAAAGAAGGTTGGGGCAATCTTCACAACATAATTGGAGGCTCTTAACGTGACAATGAAAATTAAAACCATATTGATTGTGTTTCAGGGACAACCACTTCCGTTGAGTGTTCCAAAGAACTCAAGAGTAACAAAGATCCACAATGGAATAAGGGGGGAAATCAAATTCCTTTGGTGAATGGATATAGGTCTTCTCACTCAAACTCTAGAAGGGCATGAGGTTTGGTGGGATTGGATGAGTGATTTATGGTAGTGGAGCTCAACAACAATGGAGAAGAGAGAAAATGAATTTGTAGGTTCCTCTTGGGGAAGAAGAGGGCTTTATATAGATCCCCTCAAAATCTAGTCGTTGTAGGAAGTTAATTCAAAGTCTCCGGCCTGGCCCAAAAATTCTGGTCCTGTGGGCATCGGAAATTCCGGCTTGGCTGGTAATTGCCACCCGAGAGTCGCACCACATGGCACAACTCTTGGAGCCAAGCCTAGAAACAAAACACCGAACTCTCCATTATGCGAGGGCCCGAACCACGTCAATCCCCTATTCACGAAGTCGTGGAAACATACGCGCTCGCCCTCTCTGGGTTGAGGGCTTACCTCATTCCCGGGCATGCGCGTCGGCAGTTCCTCAGCGTAGGGGAGCCATCCGTCCCGCCGGTAGGCCTCAAGTTGCGCCATCTTCACAGCGGACCTCGTCCAGTCGCCGGCCTTCTTCTTCAACGTGGCCGTGGCGCCGGCGCCGGTGTTGCTGCCAGTGGCGGCGACCTTAGGCTTTTTCCCTGCCTTCGTCATGGCGTTGGTGGCTATGGAGAAAAGGCGAGCAGAGGAAGAAGAAGTAGAAACAGCGGCGGCGGGGGAGACAATGACAAGTAACAGCGATTTACCCCGCCGTCCCCCTATTTATTCACATAGGCCACGATACGTCTCAAACGTATCTATAATTTCTGATGTTCCATGTTGATATTATACCAATTGTTACATGTTTTATATACACTTCATAGCATTTTTATGCATTTTCTGAGACTAACCTCGTCGTAGGACAAGGAATGTGTGTGATTTCTCCGGCTGTTTGCCGCGGGATTGGGGGCGGACGGCAGCAGGCAGCAGGCAGCAGGCAGTCTGGCGACAGCGGCAAGCGCACTAGGCCCTAGCTAGCAGCGAGAGAGCCGAGACTAGGGATTGAGAACAATAGCGGCGGCCGGGACTCACGCACGCAAGGGCAGCTTCAATAGATCGATCGCTTCAGGTAGAGAGACCACGGTGGCCTAGACGCACATCTATACATGGGCTGTTGTGTTGGGCTTAATTATTTGCTTACGGATGGACCAACTAATCAATAAATAATGGGCTACCCCAATAAGCCTCCTTTGGAGGTTACCGTTTGAGATGCTCTTATCTGCGATGGAGAAACATTAATACCATTTCAGAAAGCTACGCACGCATATTGTCACATGCATGTTATGCTTTCTAATCCCTAATTAGCACAAGTGATAAGTAGTACTTGGAGGCTTATTGGGTGTTAGACAGGAAAAACGTCACAACAAACTATCATGTGTCTCGTCCAACTAAGTTTCTGTCCGGCACCCCCGAGCGGGCAACAAACTTGGAGGCAGTCTAGGGTGCCGGACCACGCCCGGGCAAGTCATCCGATAGATGGGACCCTCCTGTCAAAGAAACGTGCTATGCTAGCCGCGATTAATGCATGGCGCCGTGCAGGAGGCCGTTCCGGCGTTATGGCAGCCCCTAGCCAGACGGTTTACCAGGCGACGGGACATGATACATCAAGACGGTGTTGCGCCTTTGACACACGTCGCATTAACGCCAAACCAATGTACTCTTCCCCTCCGTTGCAATTTGCACATTTGAACGTTCAGTTTGGCCATCATTTG
This sequence comes from Poa pratensis, assembly GCA_947311845.1. Taxonomy (NCBI): domain Eukaryota; kingdom Viridiplantae; phylum Streptophyta; class Magnoliopsida; order Poales; family Poaceae; genus Poa; species Poa pratensis. The sequence continues at coordinate 7,363,176 of CAMZMU010000055.1, read as the reverse complement.
TTCTGCTTTTGTTCTCTTTCTCCTCCCTATAACACGTCAATTTTTTTTTGCGGGGATATATGATTTGTTAGGCTTATGGGACTTGATTGGTCACATGACGAGAATGCGGTCGAAACACCAAATCATGTGAACCTCGACAGCTTGCCAAACGGCCGAGTCCCGACTACCTACACGTACCGATTCAGTTTTTAGGCAAAGTGCGAAAAAAATTCCGAGTAGTTGATACTTCATTAGTTCCCACGATAAATTATTTCATATTGCATAATATTGTTGTTTGAGTTATTGTTTTCTATTTTTTATGCTGGCATTTATATGTTGCTCACATCTATTTTCCACAAACTACGGTCAATTCTTTCATAACTTACTTTCTAACAAGAGACCAACTAGGCTTGGAAAATGTTCGTCAAGATTTATACATACAAGAGAGTTGAGATCTTTCCATAACTTCACCTATTATTCTTATATATCTTGCTTGAGTTTGCTTTTCACTTTTTTGAAAGCGACATGTATATGTTGCTCACAATTTCTTCTGTAACTTAACCATCATTTTTTTCGAAAGGTGAAAAGACACGACCTCTGTATTGACGGATACATATGGTCATCGTATTGCATTATTAATATTTGTCAATACAAGAGTACAATCCGGCAATCACATAAGGTTGAGATATGTATCAATCATCTAAAAACATGCTAGCAACATGATGCGCCGACGTATCAATATGACAATCTATTATTAAGCTGCCAAGCCGAACTGGCTGTATAATCCCATGTAACCGTTTTTAAACGGTTGCACCCAGAATTCATTTGTTGCCCCAACGAAACAGTGAGGTTGTCAATCTCACCGGCTTGCTGTAAAGAAAGGATTAAATATATGGTGTGGAAAATAGTGTTTAATTGCAGAGAATGAAAAGGAACAATGATTGCAGTTGGTTGTATTATTAGTGTAAAGGAATGGACCGGGGTCCACAATTCACTAGTGGTGTCTCTCCATAAAAGATAACTAACATGCTGGGAAAACAAATTACAGCTGGGCAATTGATGAATAGAGAGCGCATGACAATGCATATATATGACAAGATGACTACTATGATATTCAATTGGGTATTACAACAAGATACATAGACCGTTATCCAACAGCATCTATGACCAATAATCCACCTTCAGGTTGACATCTGTGTTCCCCGTTGGTATTAAGTTGCAAGCAACAGATTATTGCATTAAGTAAAGTGCATAATGTAAACAATTCATTTATCCATAGACAAAGCATTGCTGTTTTACCCCTAGTGGCAACAGCACATCCACAACCTTAGACGTTGCTGTCACTCGCCTAGATTACCGGAGGCATGAACCCACTATCTAGCATAAATACTCCCTCTTGGAGTTACAAGCATCTACTTGGCGAAATCATCTACTAGTAACGGAAATCATGCAAGATCATAAATAACATATAAGATAGATTGATAATCAACTTGATCATAGTATCAATATTCATCGGATCCCAGCAAACACAACATGTAGCATTACAATAAGATGATCTTGATCATGATAGGCAGCTCACAAGATCTAAACATGATAGCATAAGGAGGAGAGACAACCATCTAGCTACTGCTATGGACCCGTAGTTCAAGGATGAACTACTCACGCATCACTCCGAAGGCAGGCATGGTGCTGTAGAGCCCTCCGGTGATGGTTCCCCTCTCCGGCAGGGTGTCGGGAAGAGCTTCAGAACCCTCCCGAACTAGGGTTGACGACGGCGGCGGCTACGGAACTTTTCGTGGATGGAGGCTCGGGTCTCTAGGGTTTTCTGGAGGCACCCGAGGGGGTCACGCCACCCCCCGGCGCGGCAGGAGGTGGGGACGCACCGGCCCCTGCCTCCTCGGTCGCCCCGTCTCTCCTTTGGACTCCGTGTACGTGTCGGGAAAATAGAAGGTTCTATCCAAGTTTCGTCCAATTCTGAGAATATTTCCAGAACAGCTTTTCTGGAATACAAAAACAGCAGAAAACGGTAACTGCTACTTGTTGCTATTATTTATTGCTTATGTTTTCTTTTGAATTAGAACCTTTAGTCTCGTAGTCTGGATCATTAGTATATTACTATCATATACGAAGTGGATTTTTAATTAAATTGTGTCTTTAAAAAAATTATTGTGCTCATAGATGAAGAGAAATGCATCATCAGCAAGGGGGTTAGATTTATTCTAATATGATTTGCAATTAATGCTTTTTGAGACTTAATATAATGTGTCAGAATCTTGGCTCTGCCCCTGCTGCATGCTCTCCCCGGGCTAGAGATATGACCAAGTACGGATCCAATGCGTGGAGAAAATAATACATTGAACTATCTCTCACTCAGGTTTTACATAATCTAATTTTCTAACAAGGAACTAGTATATTTGCACACACTTCCTCAAGATTAACATATCGAACTGGAAATTGTTTGATGAAAGTTTACAGGTTCATGCAGAAAAACATTGTAATCTTTGGCAAAGTTATTTGTCCCACAGAATTTTCTGCTAAAAATGAGTTTATGGTAGTCTAGTATCGAAGTAGACATTCCTCAGTTTTGAATTCCTACGCTTGCGTTTCCCTCATATGAATCCAGTAGATGTACCTAGCTTTGAGGCTAGGAGGCCGGAGAGTTGAAGCAAACTTTGATTGCTCTCTTAAGATTTGTTTTTTAAAGATTTCTCCCTGATTTCATTAATAGAAACCATCAGCTACAAGGTCCACCACACCACCACCACCCGTTGCTCTCTTAAGATAGTAGTATATCTAGCTATTAGTTACTCTCGCTTCTGTAAAATATTTGTTGTTTTCTGTTGTGGACAAATACTGGAAATATGAAAAAGGCGATGGAATTAACGACACTTTATTTGTTATATTTTGGGGACATTTATTTTGTTCTAAGGGTGTTAAATTCACAATCCCATATTATGTCTTCTGGTGGATCTACCAAAATTTGTGTGGGTTTGTGTCCTTCATATAAGGGTTGACTATTTTTAAATCATGCGGCTGATTAAGTGTGCGTAGTACTATTTAGCTCTTTGAAGAAGCTAGAGATTACCGTTCTCTTTCTACATCCATTCACATCCCTTTGCTTTCAGGATGGCTCGTACTAAGCAAACAGTTTACAAATCAACCGGAGAGTGGATCCCGAGTCGTCCTACTTATGGAGGGAAGGGGCCTCGCCAGCAGTTGATCCCCTATAGTGCCAGGATTGGTCCAGGAGGGAAGGCACCTCGCCAACAAATGATCACTGAGTGCGGAAAAAAGGCTCTTCCCCGAAAACCCAATTATGCATCGAAGGGTCATCCCTTGCCAATGGATAAAGGACATGTACTACTAACTCTCCCTAGTTTGGCACTAGTGTCCAATATATAGAACTGTGCTTACCTAATGAGTGTTTATTTGTACCTCTGGGTTTAGGGATGTGGAGACAAGAAGCCTTACCGTTATCGTCCTGGAACAGTTGCTCTTCAGTATGTACGTGCATCTTTCCGCTTGTTGATCTATAGCCAGCAGGAAGGAACTGACGTTAAGTCACTCGCTGCATTTGATTTTTGATCGCAGTGAAATACGTAAAGGGCACCGATATGCTCATAAGGAAAATGCCATTCCAGAGGCTGGTCAGAGAGGTTGCTCAGAATTTGAAGGTATGCTCCTACTTATAAATATACAAGACAAAGCCGTTTACAAGCTAGGATCCAGCTACGGTTTATTTGAAGGTGTCGAAGCATCCTGTTCTTAGTCTTCTTTTTTCGTTTTGTCGATGCAGGTTGATCTCCGTTTGCAGAGCCACGCCATTCTTGCGCTGCAGGAGGGAGCGGAGGCTTACCTCGTCGGCCTCTTCGAGGACACCAACCTGTGTGCTACCCATGCCAAGCGCATCACCATTTTGCCCAAGGACATTCAGCTGGCTCGGAGGATCCATCGTGAGATGGCATAGCAAAAACTATAGTGCAATTAATGGCAGTATATTCTCAGGTTACTTATGAAGTTATGATTTTGAGTGATGTTGTTGTCCACCACTTGATTGTGATATCTTGCGTATGCATCCAGGATCTAGGGAAACATAAATGTTGTAGTAACTGGCGATTTTCTGCATTGGAAATTACCACTAAAATTCTGTGCGTATGACAACGCATAATTGGCATTGTCAAAATACGTAAAAACACTATCTTCTCCTCCAACTCCTGTCACGTCACTCTCGGGCAAACAAGCATTTAACTTTGCCATCGAATTTTCAGCAGCAGGGAAAAGAAATAAATAACTGGAGAGAACGATCGGATGATATACAATTCATTTAATTATTCATGCATTTGGAAGTACTCAATGCAAGTAATTACTACTTCCGTTCTTAAATGTAAATCTTTATAGACAGTTCTACATTCACAGATATTTAGACATATTTAGACACACTTTAGTGTCTAGGTTCACTCATTTGGCTCCGTATGTAGTCCATCTTAAGATATACCAAAAATGTCTTATATTATGGAACAGAGAGAGTACGTACTTCCTCTGATCCAAAATAATTGAAGTTAAATGATTATCTTAAGTCATACTAATTTAAGTTTAACTGATTTTATAAAAAACATATCAATATCTAAAACACCAATTCAGTTTGATTTGATTTACCATGATACTTTAATTATTTTAAAACGGATACCTAAGATTCTAGCTAAGCAATGCAGTACGATATATATGGGCACAAATTTTGAATTGTTGAAGCTTCTCTTCCTCAAGAAATCCCTGAATTTTGAATGAACCTTATCTTCTTGAGCTTCATGGTGTGGTCTAAACCGCCATATTGTCTCCCCCCGCCGAAAGGGTCGAACTTATAGTCGGTCCATGGTCGTCACGGGCATGAGCTCCACAATGTCGCTTATAGACGTGAACATCCGGTCCTTCTGGATCATGCCCATCACCCTGCCGGAAGCTAGGAACGCTTCACAGGATTTCCCTATGCTTCTATGCTTTTTTTCTTTTTATACTTTTTTCTTATGTTCCCCTTTTTTAGGAAATACATGAATATTATTACTTCTCAAAATAAATACATGAATTCTTACATTAGCATTTTGTCCTGTTCTGGACTGACATTCGAGTACGAGATGGTATCAAACAACGTGTTCACCAACTCGTTGGCTGCATGCACAGAGTGTTGTAACAAGGGTAATTTCACCACAAGTGTGGCTCTGGGTTATTATCCAACTCTCGGGAAAATGCTAATTCTCTCTCCTTCTCTTTTTGCAACCTAAAAAATAAAGATGGTTGCCTTGTGTTCGCAACTCCATCATGGTGGTTATAAAGCAACATCGCGAATAACATGAAAATAAATTAAAGTAAACCATATGCAATGGTGTCCGAAAAATGATATTGTTGTGCGACTTAATATCCAAACTATAAATACAAGCAAAGTAAATATTTTGTATTTTTGGAAAAATAAATGTAGAAAAATAGAAATGCAAGTAAAGTAAAATAAAAGATGTTTCTTATACTTAATAATGGACCTGGATTCATGGGTTCACTTGACATGCCTCTCAGAAATATGGTTGCACGAATATAACTTTTCTAGACAAGATATTAGTGATGTAACTTATATACATTGTTTGACTCGCATTCATATGAGCATAAAGTTATAGTATAGAGATGACACTGCTAGGAAAACGGTTGATATTAGGAGATGATATTAGGAGATGACACTGCTAGCATAAAGTTCTAGCATAAAGTTCTCGCATTCATTTTAGAGAGGTTAAAAAAAATAAAAAATTCAAAAAAAAATCAAGAATCATCAGCCCACGCCCCACCATAGGAGAATTAGATATGTGACCATAATCATGCGAGTTGCTAGCTCATATGGTTATAAAAAAATAGTATATAGAGATCGATATGAAACTATGGTCACAAAACCCTAGTCCGGGGTGTACTACTTCCTCTTCGCGATTGAGACGATGGAGTGTCATTGGAGTTGTCGATGGCGAACCCAGGAATCACTCCGAGGGCGTCTCCCCCTCCAATTTTCTACGGAGGCATTCTATTGTTGTTTTGGTGTTTCTATGAGGGTGGCCGCCACCTCGGGAATTTGTGATTTCTAGTATATAGATTATTTTAGGTCAACACAAAGGAGTGCACGAAAAATGGTTGGCATAGGAGTGTCGAGCCTCTAGATGGCGTGCCCGGGCCCACCAGACACGCCATAGGGGGTTTGTGAGCCTTCCCAAGGGCATTTGGCTCCCCCTTCAGGGCATAGTCCCACTTCTAGATAAAATATTAAGTGACAAAAAAATTAGACCCATTTGAGTTCGGGAAGTCTCCGAAAGTAAAAAAAAAATACACGAAACAGGAAATCCAGATTCGCAGTGTTAAAACAAAGAAGCCAGACTTCATGGGAAGTCCCATAAAACATTAAAATGTATGGCAGAAACTCTTTAAATGATGTTAGATAATTACATGAGCAGGGATGTAAACGGAACGAAAACTTTCTGACTTATCCATGGAAAACACATAAACTGAATAGAATTGGAAACGGTAAAGGAATTTTACGAAAGAATCGGAAAATGTTATGTGGGAACGAAGCCGGAAACAAAATTGCGTATTTCACTGAACAATCACGAAAACGAAAATTATGTTTATGATAATAAAGAGTTTTTTTGCTTTTCTACACGGTGCTTTACGAATCCAACAGGACCAGTAATTCTATTGGGAACATTAAGGAACAATTTAAAATTTGAATACAAAATAAAAGATCTAAAGCGGCCTTGTCTAGCCATATGTACTCGGATATCATATCCCTCTCGTTTTGTCCCAGTTTGCCATTTTAGTGTTGTACTAGGGTTATGGACAAGGATAGGTTTTTTTAATGTTGCAAAAGTTAATAAGTTATTGTTGGTTTGTTTGAGTTTTCATGCATTGTTAAAGGGGTCAATTGGTTCTGGCAAACATTTTCTTTCTGTTCCATGTCTGCACTGTATTCGGTATGTATCTTTCCGACAATATTTGTTTGAAATGTTTCTTCATTTGTTTCCTCTTCAGCAAAAAAATATGAAGGAAAATATGACATCATTCCTTTCGGTCAGTATACGCTACATTTTCATCCATGCTATAATAAACTCAAAAAATCATGGATACATTTTCGATGTATGAGCGTGCGTGACGAAGTACCCCAAGGTGACATCTAAGAGAAGCAAGTTCCCTAGCAAAATCCTCCTTAGCATCGACTTTAGTGACATCCTCGTCATCCGAGACGACTCGCCGACCAAAGCCCAAAGTAAGATCCACGCTCCCTTCTAGCAAGAGGAGACTAGAGACACAGTCCAAGATTTCTTCTCGAGGGCCTCCGCGCCGCCATGGTGTCATGAGAGCTCAAGGAGGCAACTGTAATATTTCCCCCCCCGGAAAGATATATGTTTGTATACCACACCTCTGATATGAAATGTTAACCTCGATCATCCGTAACCACGTACCGAGAAAATCTAGTTCCAGAGGAAGAGCCCTCGACGTAACATCCCATCTATGTTTTGATAATTTTTCTTTAGCAACTTCCAGTACACACAGTCATTATATAACGTTTCATTAGCTAGAGATGTAGTACATCCGCATGACACATTGGCAATATTCTAGGAAGCATATGAGAGGAGTGCATGTAGTACGAGATTCGAGGATTCCTTCGGGCTCGGTGGCCGACGAGCGAATCAAAGCTGGGGCAGGAGGTCGGCAGGGCCATGGGGTGTTGATGGACGTGCATGGTGGCCGGTGGACGCGAGGAACACGATTGAGATGATGCCGGGGCAGAGGCGGCGGTGTGAGAAAGAGAGATGAGCAAGTGAAAAATATTTTTTTGCTAGAAGTTGGTGTCGGGTGCTCCAATTTGATTGAAGGTGGATACTTCTCAAAATATTGGGAAGTAAACTAAATAGAAGTTCAATTAGAGTTGGTTTAATTCTTCAAAAGAGAATATTTTGAGGAATTTAGCCGTTTTAGAGGTTCGGCTAGAGATACCGTTCTGGTTTCTTGGTTACATAAATGCGAGGGATGCCAACATAATCGAGGGTGGGAGTAATGAGTGCACCACAAAAAAATGTAGGGCTGAGAAACCGATGTACAACCAATCATCATAAACTTTTCTAGAAATATATTTTAGTTTGTATTTACATTTTTCTACAAAGAAGAGATAAAAACGGGTGTCCTAAATCCATGCGAATACCACAAACCCCTGATACGAAATGTCAAGCTCTATCGTCTGCAACCACATGAAATTGTTTTGAGACACTACTTCTAGTTGGCAACTTCCAATATGCACCCACATTACGTAACCCCTCATTAGGTAGAGTTATAGTATTTGCACGTGACAACTACCAAGGCACTTGTGCTAGTCTTTTGCTCGGCGGAATCCTCCAACACTTTCAATGACATGGTGTTGGTACCATCACTATTTCTCCTTTCGATGGTCAAATAGCGAAATACTATGTACTCTCATGCTCTCTGAATAAAACCCTTGTGGTCTCATCAGCAAACATATGGCACCCAAGGCGAACTGAGCTTAATATATTTTGTATTAAACTTTGATACTTATTTAGAACTTATTATAGCATGCTACCATCTGACAATTTTTTCTATTACTCATTTAGAACATTTAGCCATGTAACAAAATTTCTGAATGTTAATTGTAGCATCATTTTTTTATGTTCATAGTTGAAAATACACTTGCAACGTGCTCAATTTAAACTATATTGTGTAACATTATATGCTTCATGAATAAATTTGTGATAACTTCATAAACTATATAGTGTGTATATATTCATCGTCAAGATGTCTAACACACATGATCTAAGAAATATCTTAATAGAGGTTTTAGTGTGTAAGTATGCATATCTATAGAATCTTATAGAGTATAAGCTGAACATTGGCACGATTATGTACACCTTTCTTTTGGTCTCATGTGTCTTGTACGTTACAGTGGGTTCAGCAATGAGTTGAAAAATGTGCGCATGCTATGTGCTTCACATTCAAATACAATTTCTAGCAATAATCACGACAAATAAAAATCATAATGAATTATACTGCTTTCAGTAAAGACGATTTGATATCTTCACGTACAATCCACTTGATATCATCTGCTCTATACAACTCCTCACGTCAATTCCTTTTTTTTTTGAAAAGAATGCGGTAGGGGAAACCCCTACATCGGATTTTTTAAAATAATAAGAACCCAAATCTGTGTCCGTGAGAACTTGAACTTGGGTGGCTGGGTTGTATATCCACTTCCCTAACCAAGTGAGCTGGGCTCACCTCTTTGTCAATTCCTTATATTGTCCTGCACCTAGTTAAGTATGGAATTTTAGCTAAAATATAAATCTAGATAAAATATATTTTAGTATATGGAACAAGTTATATTACTTCCATCAGATTGCGACTATCAATCTAACTATACACGATGTCACTTATTAGATTGGTTTATTTGTAAGTCTGTGGTACACACTATTGTCCTTTTATAGATATCCTATAGAATTTGTGGCCCTCCTCCTAGCAGGGCCCAGGACGATTGCACTTTTTGACCCGCCAATATTAGCCTTGCCATGAGTTTAGAGAACGCAAGCAGTAGCGTGCCGGTTTTGTCAGCAGCGAGGAATTAAGGGGTTGCACTATGGGATGGAGGTCATCGATGAAGTGATGGGAAGCAGGATGGAGATCGTAGTCGGTGGTGTCCTAATGTTGAAAGTGATTCCGGCGTCATGGAAGCGGCAGAGTCAGGGAAGATGTACCCACAAAACGGGACGTAGGGACGTCATTGATGGGGCAGGGGACCACATCGGCGGGAGGGGCGGAACACTGCAAGAGAGGGTGGGAGGGGGTGGAGAGGACACGAGAGGTGGGAGGATGGGTTGTTGAAATCGCGATAGCACAACTGCAAATTATTATTGTCGTCCAGCGGATTCTAATCTAATTATTGGAAGCCTTCTGCATATCGATAACATGAGTCCAGTTGGCAGGGTGCCTTGCTCATCCGAACGGATGTTGGCAATGGCGAGTTGCCGCCAAAATTGCAAAACTATATGTGGCTTGCCACCATCCGTTCCTGTTTTGTTGGAATCAGTGTGGGGTTTATGGGCTGTGAGGAACTAGTGCATGTCATAATGGTGCACACCACTAGTAGTAGTTTTGGTGGCGTGCAACTAGTATGACACGACACTAATGATATACTTCTGGTCAGATAACTTTGGGCTCACATACCACTTGCATGCCGATACCAGGGAGTCAGGGACACACCACAGGCAATATACCCGTGGCGTGCCCATACTAGGCACACGCCACTGGTATGTTGTCAGTGGCGTGCCCATATCGGTGAATGTCTTGGCCGGTAGACATCATCGCAAAAAGGTGGATCACCGAAGGGGGTTATTTTGATAAGGACCAGCTGGCCACCACGATTGGGCATAGAAGATTTCCATTGTGAGGGGCGTCTTGGCGCCCGACATTATATGCTCATGGTTTTTAAATGTGTTTTAAAAGCTTTTTGAAGCGTGAAAAACTGCGATGAAAAATTTCATGCATACACCTCGACTTTATATGTGCCCTAAAGTCGTTTTATGGAAAAACAATCTTTTTTGTGTCTTGTACAACAAAGACAAAATCCGGTGTATAAAGGCCTTTTACGGGACTTTTTTTATGTTCTCTACAAGTCACAAAAATTGTTAGCTTTCCGCAAAACTTGGAGGTGGGCATAAAATGTTGAGATGTAGGCGCCTCGACTTTTTTGACAATCTCAAAATGTTTGTTTTCGATGACAAAAGCATATGCTCCTGCGGAAGTGAATTTTACCTCACCATTTAGGCATTTCTTGGTTTGCATCCACACCTTTGAGTTTAGTGTTGTCTCTACGGTACAACAGCGGCATTCCATACTTTGTAGCAGCATGCTCTACTTGGTATACACTTTTTTTCTAACTTGCGGTGAGCAGTTTCTTTGCCGTATCTTTTGTGCTCGACACCGTATAGAGGAAAAAAAAAGGAAACATGGCTAGCATCCGTAACATGCCAGTACTAACCTAGTTTTGGAGAGGGATTTTGCACATGTATGGTCTCTGGTCTTAGAGGATGGTTCTCGTTACCATGATATTCGATACATATAAAGTGAGGTTTTTGTTTGAATAACCCATTTTGCAGGAAATGTCACGGTTCAATGGTAGATGTTTAATTTGGAATTTTTGTTGAAAGTCACGAACGTTTTAGCTTTCGTTTTATTTATTACTCCTAGAAAATACGTAATGTACTTTTTTTTTGTTGAGATGAGAATATTCGTAATGTACTTGTGCATTTGCCCATGCCCATGTCTGTTCTCGGCTTCGAGTGCCTGGTGGGCCATATGCGCTGAGGCCTACCCTCGAGCCGGAACAGCGCAAGCAGTGCCTGGTCTGGGCTTGTAGTCGTCCCTCGCGAATACAGATTTCAAGGAAGGATCCACATATACACCGGCCCAGCGATACGCACGCGAGGGTCAAGGCTGACAGACTCCACCGACTCCTGCGAGAGATCAATCTACCTGGCGGCGGGCCGCCATGGACGACGGCGAGACGGCACCACCGGCAGCCAAGAAGAGGAAGAGTACGCACATACCTCATGAGCTCGTCGTGATGATACTGGCCCATCTGCCGGTGTTGTCGCTGCTTCGATTCAGCTGCGTCTGCAAGGCTTGGCGGTCCACCATCAGCAAAGCGTCCTTCCGCCGCGCACATCTCCGCCAACAGAAGCCATGCCTGCTCGTCTCCCCGCGCACGCTAAGGTACATGTACAGTGATACGAAGCACAAGGACAAGATCGGCCTGTACAGGTTGGAGGACAGCCAGCAGGGCACCGAGGCGCCCCTCATGCGCGCCACGGACCTGTCCTCCGACGAAGCCATGCACAGGTTCGCGCACTGCGACGGATTGGTCCTGCTCCCCAGCGAGGCAACCGTGCGTGTGCTCAACCCGGCCACACGCCGCACACTGGAACTGCCGTGGAGCCCCGGTGCCGATCGGCCACGCCTAGAGCACCGCGTCGTCCTCCCCAAGCACCAGGCGTTCGGTCTCGGGCACGACCCCCGCTCTGACATGTACAAGGTGGCGCGCTTCTTCTATCGTTCTCTGCACAGATCCGCGGCAGGCGGCTATGACTACACCATCGGGATGGAAGTGTTCACCATTAGAACCGACCGACAATGGCGCGAGACAAAGGAGCCACCGCCATACCCTCTCTTGACGGATCAGAGACAACCTACAGCATTCTTCAAGGGAAATCTTGTCTGGACCGTCGATGAGCGTATCCTCGGGCATGACTCCCCGGGTTTCCTCTATCTCAGCTTGGAAGACGAGACGTATGGAGTTATTCCGCCACCCCCTTGCTACCCGAAGTTGGCATACACAATGTCTGTTTTAACGGTGCTGTGTGGAGAGCTTGCTTGGCTCGGGAAGGGGCTGACACTGATACGATCGAGATGTGGATGTGCTGCAACATCGAGAACCCACAATGGGACCAACGTTACACAATCGACGTTTTGATGCACAAGCCTCCTGACTTAAATCCAATTGCCATATTTGATGACGAGATTGTTTTCAAGGAATGGTATCGTGATATTAGACGATATGATCTAAAAACCAAAGCTTACAAGGGCGTGATTACTATGGGGAACTTGAGGTATCACAATCCAACCACACGCAGACTTGCATACAAAAGCAGGAGCTTCTCCTTCTTCGATGTCATACCCTACGTTCAAAGCCTCATTCCAGTCTAGCACAAATTTGAAGTTTCGTTCAAGATTGTGTTGCGTCTCGCGATGGGCTACTACTGTCTCCACCAGTGGCGAAGGCAGCAATAGGGCAAGGTTTGGCCTCCGCCACACGAAAACTTTTCCAACTTCAGTCTGCATATGTGTTATCAGTCACAATTATTTAAAAAAATTTTGATGTTGTTATTTACTTGTCTGCTTTGGGTCGGCCATACCTATAAAAACATGCCACCTCCGCTACTTGTCTCCACTATACACATGATTACTTTTACTTATAATGACTTCATTTAGTAAATTTCATTATTGGAATGCATTATTTGTTACAACTAGAAGTCCAGAAATATGGATGTCGTTTCGTCAACTTCCAGGCTTCAATGGACCACATAGTTCCATGAACCCCGAGAGGAGAGCCAAGTCAGATTGCATAATTAGATAAAGAGAATGTGAGAAAGGGGGTATTTGGCAAGATACTAGAATGAGAGAGGAGAGCCAAGTCACCTTTAGTCCCGGTTTCAAAAAGATAGATCTTTAGTCCCGGTTGAAGACACCAACCGGGACTAAAGGTGTCGCAAGCGCTGCGGCGTCCTGCCCATTCGAACTGGGACTAATGGTCCCATTAGTCACGGTTCGAAACATTGCCGGGACTAAAGGGCTGTATGGAAGGTCATTTTTCTACTAGTGGATGCAAATCGAGCTAGGTCCTAAATCTCGTCGGGGCGCTGGAATAGAAAAAGCAAATGTGGCGAGGTGCCGGCGTAGGAGCTTGCTGGGGAAGCGATGTGGCGCCGAGGTAGCCGTCGACCGGATTGGCATCGTCTCCTTGCGGGCACCGGATTTAGCTATGATTAGGGTGGCTTCCTAGGTGGCGCTGCTGCCGCCGGGTAGAGCCATCGCTGGCCAGAGAGATGGAGAGCCGGGCAAGGGAGTTTGAGGCAACGGGCGAGGAAGAAGGATGGAGGCGCTGCCCATGGAGGAAGAAGGATGTAGCCGCGCCCGTACTGGATCACGTTTGCATTAAAAAGCCTCGTTTTGTGCGCGATGTTACGGTAACCAGCTTGGTTACTCTAAATTTCTCTCTCCTCATTAACTCGGTGCCACATAAGCAAATTTGCTGACGTGGACCCTTAGTTACTACTGAAGTTACCTGCGCTATGGGCAGTCTGAATCAGCTTTTTTTTTTTTTTTTTTTCGCGGGTACAAGGGCTGAAAAAGAAATCAGCAAATTACAGAAAGGTCCTCGAAAAGATCAAAATTACAGTCGCATCCCTTCTGCAACCTCGAGCTCGGCTCCGTCCTTGGCGCCGTCGGTGGCGCGCCGCCGCTGCTGCTCTCCATGACCTTGGACCAAGAGCATCCCCGAGCGGACGGGAAGTCGCCGATCGCCGGCCGCTGAGGACCTACACCATCAGACTTCATCGATCTCGCGCTGACTCCTCCAGCCTCCTGCACGGATGTCGTCGACGCCGGATCCGCCGTCCTGCAGCATCTGACGAAGGGGAGACCGCGCACGGCAGCTCCAGGGAACTGCGAGCGCGGTTGCGGCGGAAGATCGCCGTCAGAACTCCGTAGAGCGCCGCCGTCGAAGAAGAAGCCTCCCACCTGCAAAACCACCACCAGCACCGCCGCATCCTCCATGGCGGCGCCGACAGAAAACCCACTCACACCTACTATACTATGCACAGATCCGGTGATTCCCCGTCCTCCCGCCGCCGGAGCGGCCGCCGGAGGGCGGGGAATCACACGGATCGACGGCGAGGCAAGTGACGCGAGCGGTGGATCCAAACAATCGCCCTTCTACTGTGGGACGAGAAGGGGAACGCTCCAAGGTTGCGTTTTTCCGGTCTGAATCAGCTTGACGCCCTTTCTTCCCGAATCCCCGTGGCGCGGCTCTCCAAGATGCCCCTTGTCGCCCCCGAGAGGACTATCGCATGGTTAGCGTAGCGTTTATTCGCAGGTTCTATGTACCTCAGCCCTTATTCTGAATTATAGGTGCTCTATTTTTGTGTGTGTTTAATAGCTGATACAGATTGAGGGTACTTGGTGAGTTTTGAAGCAAAATGGCTTTAAGCAGCAGATTCACAATCCCATGTAAACATTTGTGAATTTGCAAAGTGTTATATATATAGAGGAAGTGTATTTTGTTAGTACTGAATGTTAAGCAATTGCACCGCGATTTCTATCCACCTGAGATGAAACATGTCGATTGCTACATGATGTACGGTTCTTGATACTTTTCTTATATACATTTTCCACTGAACAGCTCGTTGTGATGGATTGCATCACACTTTAATTCCACTCCCGCAGCTAAGGAGCAAACCCACATACAGCCACCAGCGCATTCCTCACGCCGGTGAGAGGGGGAGTGCGGCGACGGTCTTCTTCCACGCGGGGCGGGACGATCTTCTTCCAAGGTTTTGGTTACCGTTTGGAAAAAAATCCCGGAGGGGGCCGGTATTTCCGGTAACCGTGGTTACTGGAAAATACCGGCCGGTTACCGGCCTAATTTTCCGGCAAGAATTCAGGATTCAAACATAAAACGTCGAAAAAAATTCAAATTTAAATTTTGGGACAACGAATTCAGTCCAGATTTGAATATTCCAGGATTTTTCTGCCGATATACACAATTACCGGGGGTGTCCGATAAATCCGGTTACCGGCCGGTTACCGCGGAATTTCGGCCGGTAACCGAAACCCTACTCCCACCACGCCTGCACGTGCGGTCTGGCCGCGACGAGCTCCGCCGCCCGGGGCGTCAAGCTGATGACGAGCAGCTGGGCCATGTGGTTCACATCGGCGAGGGTGAAGACGTCGCCGGCGAGGTACCTGTTCCCGGCGGCGAGGTGAGCCTCGTAGACGTCGAGCACGTCGGCCACCTTGCGCGCGAGCCAGTCTACCACGGCCGGGTCGGGCGACGCGCCGCCCGGCAGGCGGGGCCTCACGCGGAGCTCGTACACCAGGTCGGCCACCGCCGGGTAGAAGTGGTGGGATTCCACCTCCAGCCATGTCTCCAGCTTCGCCGACGGCGTGGGCAGCAGGTCCGGGCCCAGTGACTTGTACTTGGTGGCGATGTGCCGGCTGATGGCGCGGGACTCTGCGACGGATGTGAGTTCGTTCAGTTGATCAGTTAGCCCAAAATGTTACCAGTCCGGCGAATCTGAATTCAGAAAGTCTGAAAGTTTGTGGTGCGTACCGAAGAGGATGTCGTCGCCGTCCTGGAACGCGGGGATCTGGCCAAAGGGCTGCACGAGGAACGCGGTAAATTAGACATTAGATCCGTTGGTGATCAGTGGCTTGGGATCAGAGTGGCGTACTTACACTGATGGCGAGGAACTCGGGCGTCTTGTTGTCGAGGTCGACGGCGACGAGGTCGTAGTGGAGGCCCTTCTCGTTGAGCAGCGCGGCGATGCGCACCGAGTTGGACGACAGCGCGTAGCCGTACAGCTTCCTGGTCGTCTCCGCCGCTGCCGCTGCCATGGCTCCTTCGCTGCTCTTCTCCTATGTTGATGGATAGCGCTCGCTCTGCCTGATCTGCTAGCTGTGAGTGGTGGTGGTGTGGCGAGATCGCAGACCGAACGGCGGCGTGTGCTCAGCGGAGTAGGTGGAGGATGCAGACATCGTCACACTCTCACGGTCTCACCTAACGTGCTGCTGGGTCAACTGATAGCTTTTTGTTTGCTTAATCAATTGGGTCTCTCTATGTCTCAGCACATAGCTTATGTCTCAGTTCGGTGATGTCAGCACGTTTCCTGTGTTAGACAAATTCGGTCCGTTTCGGTGGTCCTTCCTTATTAGGCCCTTTGTAGTCGAATGAAAAAAGACGCAGCATGGATTCGAACCCACAACTTGCACGTACGAGCATGGAGATATTAGCCACTGCGCCAGGTTCGTGGCTATGTGCATATATCATTATTACCTTATCTATTACTTCCCGTTTTGGGTTTTCTTTTCCATTTATTCTTTTATTTCTTTCTTTTAGATTATTTAGTTTAGTTTTCTTTTTGAAAAATCGTAATTATTTTTAAAAATAGAACCATTTTTACATTTGGAACCATTTTCAAAAATGGAATCATTGTAAAAAATTAACAATTTTAAAATTGGGAACCATTTTAAATTTGGAACCATTTTTCAATTTGAAACCATTTTTAAAATGGAACCGTTTTTAAATTCGGAATCATTTTAAAATTTGGAACCATTTTTAAAATGGAAACATTTTTAAAAACAAACAATTTTCAAATTTGGAACCATTTTAAATTAGGAACTATGTTTAATTTGGAACCATTTTTAAATTTGAAACCATTTTCAAAATGGAACCATTTTTAAATTTGGAACCTTTTTCAAAATGAAATCATTTATAAAGTTGGACTCAAAAAATCAGGACTCAGTTGCACCCACTTGAACACCCATATAGGACAAATCATGACACATATCTAATATTTTAACATTTTTTCTCAATTGCAACCCGATGAAAAAAAAGCGGAGGAGAAGAAAAACTAGCACTCCACAAAAAAAATGCCACAAAAGGTTCAAATAAGTCGACCACGTGGTCGTCTCACCCGACACCATCCATGTCGCCTCGCCTTGACACTGTGGTACGGATATGTCGATACACAGGACCGCACTCCCCAGCCCAGCCCAGCCTAGTAACTTAATCCACACCTCCAGGGAGAAAAACCAACGACAAACAAGCCCAACAACAAAAAACAACTACATAAACGGGCCAGCCCAACTACAAGCGCGAATCGCAAAGCAAAATAGATCAGACAGTCAGGGAGGTGACTGAGCGCAGAAACAAAAAAAATTTAAAAAAAAGAAAACCGGCATGTCTAAAGGAAAAAAAACTCAGTTGCAAGTGCTGTTGCAACTAGCCTGTCTCGAGAGAAAAAATCAGTTGCAATCGCAGTTGCAACTGGCCTGTCTCGAGAAAAAACTCACTTACAAGCGCAGTTCCAACTATATTCCAAAAAATATAAAAATATAACTAATATTAATTAAAAAATCAATTGAAAGTGCAGTTGCAACTGGCTCCCCAAAAAGCCAAAAAAAATTGAAATTAATGAAGAAAATATAACAAAAAAAAAGTTTCGAGTACAGTTGCAACTGGCCTGTCTCGAGAAAAAGACTGAGTTGCAAGTGCAGTTGCAACTAGCATGTCGCGAGAAAAAATTCAGTTGCAAGTGCAGTTGCAACTGGCATGTCTCGAGCAAAAACTCGGTTGCTAGCGTAGTTGCAACTGGCTTCCAAATAACAAAAATAAAATAATAATTAAAATTAATAAAAAAAACTCACTTGCTAGTGCAGTTGAAACTGACCTGTCTCAGAAAAAAACTCAGTTGCAAGTGCAGTTGCAAGTGTAGTTGCAACTGGCATGTCTCGTGGAAAAAAATTAATTGCAAGTGCAGTTACAACTGGCTCCCCAAAAAACCAAAAAAAAAAGAAATTAATAAAGAAAATATAACAAAAAAAATCAGTTTCGAGTGCAGTTGCAACTGACTTGTCTCGAGAAAAAACTCTGTTGAAAGTGCAGTTTCAACTGGCATGTCGCGAGAAAAAATTAAGTTGCAAGTGCAGTTGCAACTGGCATGTCTCGAGAAAAAACTCAGTTGCAAGCGCAGTTGCATCTGGCTTCTAAAAAACAAAAATAAAATAATAATTCAAATTAATAAAAAATAAAAACTCAGTTGCGAGTGCAGTTGAAACTGGCATGCCTCAGAAAAAAACTCAGTTGCAAGTGCAGGTGAAACTGGCATGCCTCAGAAAAAAAAAACTCAGCTGCAAGTGCAGTTGCAACTGGCATGTCTCGAGAAAAAATTCAATTGCAAGTGCAGTTGCAACTGGCTCCTAAAAAACAAAAACAAATTGAAATTAATAAATAAAATATAACAAAAAAAATCAGTTTCGAGTGCAGTTGCAACTGACATGTCTTACAAAAAAACTCAGCTGCAAGTGCAGTTGAAACTTGCAAATGGCTGAGCAAAAAAACAAAAATAAAAAACTAATTAAAATTAATAAATAATAAAATAACAAAATAATAATACGAAAAAGGGAGCACCTACGACTCAGTCGACTGAGACGTAAGTTATGTCTCAGTCTAGCTGACGTCATCCCGTCTCGTGTGCGCTGCTGCGCGCGGTGGCATCACTCGCTCGCTTACCTCAAAGAAATTGATTCATCGACACAGCACCTGGTACATGGCCTAGCTAGCTGCCGACCGGGATGGCAAAGGTATCGTTCGGTTGTTTTGTTCAGCCATACACGGCCCGTCGTAGTTTTTTTTGAGCTTTGCGGCCCACATAACATGTACAAGGAGATGAGAAAACACTACACGGTACCATTACAAAAAAATATATTGAAACTCATGTAAATCGGATCTCAGCTAGAACCAACATGTAACTATGGATGAATCACAATTTTTACGAAAAAAAGGTCCACCAATCTATCAATAATCATCCACGACAGCAAAAAGACCCAAAAAGTAATAAAAGTTACAAA
This sequence comes from Poa pratensis, assembly GCA_947311845.1. Classification (NCBI taxonomy): domain Eukaryota; kingdom Viridiplantae; phylum Streptophyta; class Magnoliopsida; order Poales; family Poaceae; genus Poa; species Poa pratensis. The sequence continues at coordinate 7,343,928 of CAMZMU010000055.1, read as the reverse complement.
TAAGTCACTGGACCACCTAGCGATGACTACGAACACTGGAACAAGCCGAAAGCGCGCCACTGTCCTTGCCCCTCCCTCATTGGAGCCGGTCAAAAGTTGTCGTAGAGCTTGTTGTAATAGACAGACAAAAAGTAAAAATGTATTCCACCCGCGAGAAAAACTTAGTTCCAAGTGCAGTTGCAATTGGCTCAAAAAAATACTCAGTTTCAAGTGCAGTTGCAACTGGATAAAAAAACTCAGTTTCAATTGCAGTTGCAACTGGATAAAAAAATGCAGTTTCAAGTGGAGTTGCAACTGGCTTATAGACTTGATAAAATCTCAGTTGCAAGTGCGGTTGCAACTGCCTTTCAAAATAAATAATAATAAAAACAATAATACAAAAAAAAAACGAGTTGCAGTTATAGTTGAATGTGCTACCACACGCGAGAAAACAAATTCAATTGTAGGAGCAAAAAATGCAAGAGGATCCACCCGCGATAAAAATTCAGTTTCAAGTGCAGTTGCAACTGGCTCAAAAAAAATTCTCAGTTTCAAGTGCAGTTCCAACTGGATTAAAAAACTCAGTTTCAAGTGCAGTTCCAACTGGATAAAAAAAACTCAGTTCCAACTGGAGTTGCAACTGACTTATAGACTTGATAAAACCTCAGTTGCAAGTATGGTTGGAACTACCTTCCAAACAAAATAAATAAATAAATAAACAATAATACAAAAAAAGAGTTACAGGTGTAGTTGAAAGTGGCTACCATACGCGAGAAAAAAAAATCAATTGTAGGAGCAAAAAAATGCAAGAAGATCCTCTGCGAGAAAAACTCAGTTTCAAGTGCAGTTGCAACTGGTTAAAAAAATTACTCAGTTTTAAGTGCAGTTTTAACTGGATTAAAAAAAAAAACTCAGTTCCAAGTGAGTTGCAACTGGCTTATAGACTTGATAAAATCTCAATTGCAATTGCGGTTGCCACTGCCTTACAAAGAAAAAATAATAATAAAATAATACAAAAAAAATGAGTTGCAGGTGTAGTTGAAAGTGGCTACCACACGCGAGAAAAAAATTCAATTGTAGGAGAAAAAATGCAAGAGGATCCACCCACGAGAAAAACTCAGTTTCAAATGCAGTTGCAACTGGCTCAAAAAAATTATTCAGTTTAAAGTGCAGTTGCAATTGGATTAAAAAAACTCAGTTTCAAATGCAGTTGTAACTGGATCAAAAAACTCAGTTCCAAGTGGAGTTGCAACTGGCTTATAGACTAGATAAAATCTCAGTTGCAAGTGCGGTCACAACTGCCTTCCAAAATAAATAATAATAAAAACAATAATACAAAAAATGAGTTGCAGTTGTAGTTGAAAGTGGCTACCACACGCGAGAAAAAAATTCAATTGTAGGAGCAAAAAATGCAAGAGGATCCACCCGCGAGAAAATTTCAGTTTCAAGTGCACTTGCAACTGGCTCAAAAAAATTACTCAGTTTCAAGTGCAGTTGCAACTGGATTAAAAAAAACTCAGTTTCAAGTGCAGTTGCAACTGATAAACAAAACTCAGTTCCAAGTGGAGTTGCAACTGGCTTATAGACTTGATAAAATCTCAGTTGCAAATATGGTTGCAACTGCCTTCAAAACAATAAATAAATAAATAAACAATAATACAAAAAAAAAGTTGGAGGTGTAGTTGAAAGTGGCTACCACACGCGAGAAAAAAAATCAATTGTAGGATCAAAAAATGCAAGAAGATCCTCCTGCGAGAAAAACTCAGTTTCAAGTGTAGCTGCAACTGGCTCAATTTTTTACTCAGTTTCAAGTGCAGTTGCAACTAGATTTTAAAAAAAACTCAGTTCCAAATGGAGTTGTAACTGGCTTATAGACTTGATAAAATCTCGGTTGCAATTGCGGTTGCCGCTGCCTTACAAACAAAAAATAATAATAAAATAATACCAAAAAATGAGTTGTAGGTCTAGTTGAAAGTGGCTACCACACGCGAGAAAATAATTCAATTTAGGAGAAAAATGCAAGAGGATCCACCCACGAGAAAAACTCAGTTTCAAGTGCAGCTGCAACTGGCTAAAAAAATTACTCAGTTTCAAGTGCAGTTGCAATTGGATTAAAAAACTCAGTTTCAACTGTAGTTGCAACTAGCTCAAAAAAACTCAGTTCCAAGTGGAGTTGCGACTGGCTTATAGACTTAATAAAATCTCAGTTGCAAGTGCGGTTGGAACTACCTTCCAAATAAAAAAATAAAAAACAATAATACCAAAAAAATGAGTTGCACGTGCAGTTTGAAAAAGTGGCTCCACACGCGAGGAAAAAATCTAAGTTGCAACTGTCTTACGGACTTGAGAGAATCATCTCAGTCGCAAGTACAGATGCAACTGACTTATAGACAAAAAAAGGCACATCACATTTTAAAAACATAAAAACTCATTTGCAAGTGTCGTTGCAAACTGTGATTTCCTGGCTTAAAAAATTCAGGAAAATCTCATTTTGGTAATAATAAAAAATAAATAAATAAACATAAAAAAAATAAATAACAAAAATCGATGAATAATAAAATAAACGACCGCCAAGACGAAAGACTCCAGTAATAATAAAGTCGACTTAAAATGAAGGAAAACTCATCTTCCACTAATATGGTAATCTCCCTAACACATATCACATACAACCTAGTTTATATTAATAAACTAGTTTTATTAATATAAAAATATTGTCTTCGCTCTAGATGGTACTTCTAAATAAATATATATATATATAAATCAACAAGAAAATGTCATGTCAACCGACAAAGCTAAAAAAAACCCCAAAAAAAGACAATTTGCCTTCACGAAAAAACTTGATTTTTAGAACTTACACTAAAGACAGTACATATGAATAAAAAATTCATGAAACTACTTGCAGAACAAACTAAATCACACAACCCCGACCCCAGTCCACTTATTTATCTAGCACCTTCAGAAAAAAAATACGGAAAACAAAATGAGCCCAACACATCAGCAATGATCCAGCCCAGCCCACTTATTTGTTTTGCACCTCCAGAGAAAAAAAAGACGCACCACAACAAGCCCAAAAAACATCACCCATCACCCAGCCCAGCCCACTTATCTAATTCGCAGCTCCAGATAAAAAAAAAGATGGGCCACAATGGGCCCAACACAAACACGCTCGGGCAAAATAAGGATGACGGGAGGCAGAGTGACAACGGCCCAAGCCCAACAAGCAACAAAACCCAGCCCAGTCAAAGAAAAAACCCACAACAAAGAAGCCCAACAACGACAGACCGGGCCAAAACGAGCACAGCACGCATCGCAAAGCAAAAACAGATCCAACGGACAGGGAGCTGACTGAGACATAAGCTATGTCTCAGCTAGGTGAGACTTAGCAAAACTGTAATCAATTCGGCTAAGTTGTGCGACGTAACGTGACGCTCCACCGGACAGATCCAGACAATTCGGCTAAGTTGTTCGTCCTCTGCAACAACGTTGTCCCCAATGCAACTATCGAAGAGTTCAGTTACAGGTTCATAAGATTTGCCTTGTCTACCACATGTATATACGCTCTGCAAATCTGCACCGTAAAAATACTACCATCACAACCACGTCTTGCGCAACCGTGCTGACAGAGAGTTCACAGTCCCGGAGTCGAACAAAGTACCAACGAAAACGATATAAATGTGCCTCAGCTGAGCAACACTGACATCAAATTCAACTTCCTTCTGAAAGGTAGGGATGACTCCAACACGCCGACGCAAACGGACGCGCGTTTGGTCCGCGTTTTATCCGTTTGGGTCGGCAAACGGACAGGTCCTCCCCGCGCGTGTCCGCCCTTCGTGCCAGTGCCCCCAACGGCCCGACGCATCACAAACGGACCGACCATATTTTTTTCGGAGTTTTGGTTAAAAAGGCCATACATGGGCCTTTTCTCTCTAGTATAGAGGGGGTGGGCCACAAACGGCCATTTTACATATATATTTTGATACAAAATAATTAAAACTAAAATTTTTGCCCCTTCCTGGGCTTCTACTCGCCGTCCTCAGAGAGGAGGACGTACTCCGGCGCCTGCCAGAGGTGCGCCGGTGGGGCGACGGCGTCGCCCGGCTGCTGCTCCTCCTCCTGCTCTGTGAGGGGTGGTGCGCCATTCCAGATCCAGCTCTGCCCATGCAGGCCATCTGGTAGTGGCGGCGCCGGTGGCAGGTCCTCGTCCATGTAGTCGCACCAGGGCCGTGGCGGCACGGGCGCCACGTTCGCTGACTGCTATGCCTGCAGCGCCTCCTCCTGCTCCCGGGCGACGGCCTGCAGGACCTTCTCCCAGCGCTTCGCCTCGTCCTCGACGATGGTATTCTTTGAGGCCTCGAGCGCGGCCGAGAAACGGGCCTCATCGTCGTCCACTTCCATCTTCACGGCCGGTGGCGGTGAGCCAATCCGAAGCGGCGGCAGCGAGCCAATCCGAAGCGCGCGCCGCATTGCGCGCGGCACTTTAGGTGCGCCCTTCCGCAGTGTGTGCGGCGGCGGTGACCAATGGCCAGTTGGCGGCGTCGGAACCCGCGTGTACATCGACTGCCGCCGCGGGCTGTGCTCGTCATCGAACCACGTGACCCAGTTGGGGGACGTGGCCGCGAAGGCGGGGTCATTGCGGACGGCCGCCGGGAGGCGCGCGCGGCGGCGCTCAATCTCCTCCTCCCTTGCGCGCCTGCTCGCCGGGATGGGTGGCACCGGGATCCGCTGGGGATTCAGGTGCCAGTAGTCCGACAGCTTCGCATCCGGCCATGGCAGCGGGTCTGCGTGGTTCCAGTACCACCAGCAGTCCTCGACGCGCACGTAGACGCGATCGCGCCGCGCAATCTCGGCGCCCGGCGGCGCGAGGTTAAAAACCGCGGCGAGCGGGTCCTTCTCCGGCGATGAAGGTGGCGATGGAGATGAAGATGGAGCACGTTGGGGGCGGCCGGAGGACGAGCCCGCCTCGCCGTCGTTCTTGGCCTTGTCGAAACCCGTCCATCGGAGCGGCATTGCGGCGGAGGTTTCGCTGGTTAGGGTTTGGTCGCCGGGAAGGGAGCGGCAGTGGGGGCAGTGGACTGGGTGGGAACTTGTACAACCCAACCGGACGCGCGCGGACTTGGTGCGTCGTCCCGTTGAAGTCATCTTAACGCCACAGATTCATTGACATTCTCTTTTGCGAGGACAGATTCACTGAGATTTACCGATTTTATTCAGCTCTCGCAGCTAAACAAGCAAACCCACACTGCACCAATCAACAGGCACGTCGGCCAGCCCTCAAGCACTGGGCCGGCAGGGGATGATGGCGACTGTCTTGAGCCACGCAGGGCGGGCGGAGATGTCGTCCCACCACGCCTTGACGTGGGGCCTGGGCGCCATGAGCTCCGCCTTGGACGTCAAGCTGAGCAGGTACAGGTATGCCAGGTGATTGGCGTCGGCGAGCGTGTACGCGTCACCGGCGAGGTACTTGGTAGTGGTACCGACGGCGAGGTGGGCCTCGTAGATGTCGAGCACCTTGGCGAGCTCGGCGGCGTGCTTGTCGACCAAGGCGGCGTCCTTCACACCGCCGATGGGCTTCATGAGGAGCTGGAACACCAGGGCCGACGCGGTGGGTCGAAGTGCAGCGACTCCACCTACAGCCACATCAACAGCTTCGCCGATGGCGTCGGCAGCAGGTCTGTACCCTGGGACTTGTACTTGATCGCGATGTACTTGATGGCGCGGGACTCTACGCATGCAAATACGTTCGTTAATTTTTGGGATCAAATGGTTAAAATCTACTCGTGGCTACTAGACAGTTAATTGCCAGCTTAGAGCATCTCCACTCGGGCGCCCATTTGGGCGCCCAAAGACCGTCCGGACAGGCCCTTTGGGCGCCGTCTGGACTACCTTGTCCATTTGGGCGCCGTCGCTCCCCACTCGCGGCGTCCAAATATTTTTTGTAAACTTAAACTTCGGTGATTTTCATTTAAACTTTAGTAAATTTTACAGATTCGAATGAAATTTAAAAAAACTAAACCTAACCTACTGGCCCCGGTAGCGGCGCCTGAAGGCGTAGTAGGGTCCTCCTACTCCTCCTTCTTCACCTCCTCCTTCACGCCGCCGCTGCACCCTGCGCCGCCGCTGCTCCACGCGCCGCCGGTCCACGCGCTGTCGTCCTCCTCCTTGACGCGGCTCGGTCCTGGGCCGTCGTCGACGGTGAGGTCGAAGAAGGGCACGCCCTTCTCCTTGGCGGTGTCGCGCGCCGACCAGGCACAAGCCGAGGGACCGTCGAGCGGCGGCACGTCGTCCATCGACGCGGCCTCGATAGCCGCCGCAATGGCGTCGTCGTCCGTCCCCGCCTGCGCCGCTATGAGCTCCGCCATGAACGGCGAGAGCTCCGGCTCCGCCTTCACCTTCATCTGCTCCGGCTTCGGCGTTAGCAGAGAGGAGGCGCGGGAGCGAGATGAGGACGAGCGCGAGGACGACACCCGCGACGAGGACGCCGTAGAGCGCGACGAGGACGGCGTCGCGCGCGGCGCCCACTGGTTGGCCGGAGGTGGCGGTGGTGCCCAGGTGGCTGGAGCAGGGGCGGGCACCGCCGTCAGGAGCGAGCCGCCGTTCGCGATGTGGTGCATCACGAACTGGAGCGTGCGCGCGGGCACGCTCCAGAACGCCTCGCGCCCGGCGACGTTCTTGTCCGTCGGCGCCGGGCCGGGGCCGTCCCAGCGGTTGAAGTCCTCCTCATAGGCGCGCTGGAACGCCGCCTCGTTCCGCGGATCCTAGCGCGGGTCCTGACGCTGCTCCGGCGTCAGGTCACGCCAGTAGTGCGTGTTAACCGCGGCGGTGAAGCCGCGGTTCGCCCGCGTCAGGGGCTTCATCACCGGCACGCCGTTGACGCCGATGACGAACCCGTGGCAAACACGCATATCCGGCGGCAACGGATAGCCGTTGTCGCGCAGCGCCTCTGTCTGATCCTTGAGCAGGGTGCGCGACGCGAAGCCGTTGGCCGCGGCGCCGCCGATGCGCCTCCAGGTGCCGGCCATGGAGAAAGAGAGCGGCAGACGGTTTTCGAGTGGAGAAGGAGCGGCGAGGTGAGGGAGAGAGAACGGCGAGGGCGAGAGTGACGATGAGTGGAGGCCGGCACGCGCATTTTATTGCCGCCGGGGAGCGGTGGCATTAACGCCGCTCGCCTCGAAAAGGCGCGCCGCATTCACTCCGGCGAGCAGAGGACGCGACGGCTCACTGGGCGCCCGCCGGCCGTGAAAACGAGGAGTCGCAAGAAGTTCATGCTTTGTGCTTGATAGAGAGGCATTTCAGATTTTCACAAGATTTGTGCAAATTGAGGTTGGGGATGGAGCGAGCACCCTTTTCTGGAAGGATAAGTGGATTAGAGGAAGATCAGTTGAGGAGCTGGCGCCGGTGGTGCTCATGGCTGTGAGCCAAGCGTGTGCAGCCAAGAGAACAGTGCAGGATGCTCTCCATGATCATAATTGGGTCAAGGATGTGAAAGGGAACCTGTCGGAGGAGGGCATAGTGCAATGCATGTTCCTGCTGCTCTCGTTGTGTGGTGTGGCTCGAAATACGGCAATGCCAGATAAGTTCACCTGGACATGTTCGCCATCAGGAAAATACAATGCCAAGGACACCTATAAAGCTTTGTGTAGAGACTTTGAGAAGATGGAGGGTGCAAGCTGCATTTGGAGAAGCTGGGCACCCCTGAAAATTAAGATTTTTGTATGGATTACTTTCAAGCACAGATTGTGGACCTCTGATCGGCGGGTGCGACATGGTCTACAGGAGGAGGTGTCGGCGTGTTATACTTGCCTGCAGGAGGAGGACACTGTCACACATATTTTCGTTCGATGTGTGTACGCTTGACAGGTGTGGTATGAGTGTGCTCAACTTCTGCCTGTCAGAGTCGATTTGCCGCAGCTGATGGATGACCTACAGTCTTGGTGGCTCAGGGAGCGGTGCAGGTTCAACAAGAAGGACCGGCGGGGGTTTGATAGTTTTGCCTCGCTCGTGTGCTGGAGGCTTTGGAAGTAAAGGAATGCAAGAGTATTTCTGAATGTTAGAGGGCAATTCTCGGTGCTGGGTTTAGTGGAGCAGATAATGGCGGACTGGAAGCTCTGGCAAGACGCTGGCCTTGGTGTTAACAACTCCTTTGCGAGAGTAGTTCACAAGTTGGGTTGTAGTTGGAGCTGGAGTTGGAGTTGGAGTTGTGTTGTGGCGTTTACTGGCTGGGTGTTGTCCCCAGCTAGTGGTTGTACTCTATGCTTTCTCGGCACGCGCCTTTGACGACGTCTTTGACCACGGCGGGGCGTGGCCGTGTGTCACTGCCAGGCGTGACCCGTGCGTTTCTTTCCGTCCGGGGCCGCCCAAGCCTCCTCAAGTTGAGTGCGTGGGCTGGACGTGCCGGACACAAAACTGGGCCGCGCCAGACCGAATTCACGTTTGAGTGTCGCGAGTAGGCACGATTTTGTGTCCGGCACAACCCAAACGGCTTTGGGCGGCCGTTTGGACGCCCCGACTGAAGATGCTCTTATGTTCTTGCGTGGGCAGCAGGTCCGTGCCCTGCGACTTGTACTTGAGTAAGTCGACTTAATCATTTTTATCGCAGAGACAGCATACTACCAGGTCTAATAAAGTACTCCAGCTGCTATTCTAGAAGTCTAAGCGCGCGGATTATTGATGAATTACACACCACGTTCGGCGACAGTGTGTTATAAACGATAGCAAAGAAACGATGAAATACAGAACGATCAAACCAATGGGGACACGAGATTTTAATGTGGAAAACCCCTCCAACAATAGAGGAGAAAAAATCACGGGCGCCAGCCAGCAAATCTTCACTATAATCGGGTGAGGTTACAAACGCTGGAGATTTACACAATGCGACTTATCTCAACCGGCGGCTTATAAGAGGTATATATGGTGGCATAAAACTTTAGGTCGGCTGCAGTCCGACTCCGGGACGCTCCGCTCTCCTTCGTCACAAGTTGGTCTTCGTCAGTATAAACGAATTTGGATCATCATAAAATAACACAGCGGTATCCCGTGCAGCTTAATCGGCGCCATCTCTTCGAGCTTTTTACCGTGCTTGCTCACTTGCTCAGTTGCTCGGCCTATATAGGGTGCGATTCAGCTGACATTGGGCTAGCTGAGTCAAGCCACGAGCTTTGACACAGTGAGCTCGAATGGCGGCTATCGATAATTTTGATAATATTGGGCCCGACATGGTTAAAAATCAGTGCATGGGCAGAGGACGCAGGCAACCCAATTTTGCAGATATAGAGGCCGGTCAATCACCCGTTTTTCGTCCCTGAAGGGTTATGTGACTACCATTTAAGATGAGTGTATTAACTTGTCGAATGTAACTTAAACTTGTATAGCTAACATATGACTCCATGCCCGTGCCAATGAAAATTGAATTTGGACTAGTTATATTTTTTTATTTCCCCCATATTAAATAGCTCCCAAAAATGGTAAAAATGATTTTTAACCAAAAAAGATTTTCAGTCAAACTTTCCATTGTTAATGATCAATCAAGCAAATGCATAATATGGGGTCAAAAGAATAAAGTTATGTACAAAATATGGTTTGATTACTTCAAACTAGGAGATGTACCCATAACTTTTAGAAATCTTCATTTGACTAATATTTAAGAGAGTGTACTGACCTTTCCAATTAAATTTAAGCTTATAGAGTCGATATATGACTCCAAGCTAATGAAAATTAAATTTCGACAAGTTTTACATTTTCTGTATGTTTACCCTATTAAATAGATCTAGAAAATGTAAAAAAAATGATTAATTTTTTTAAGTCACATTCTTCAGCATTAATGATATATCAATGCCGATGCGTGATATGAGCTCAAAATGATAATTATTTGTTACACAATTTTGTTTGTTTACTTCAAAGTAGAAGGTTTACTATAAATCAAGAAACTTCCTGCTAGATAGTCCAGTTTTTAAGAAATTACCATTTTCAATTTGTGTATACAATTCAATTTAACCATGCATACCCTTGTAATTGTCAAATTTTCTTTATTTTTCCCTATTAGATTGCTCATAAAAATAGATTTTTGATGAAAAAGTGTTTTAATTCACATTCTTCATTGTTAATTGCCAATCACGGAATATGCAAAATAGAAGCTAAACAGATTAAGTTTGTTACAAAAATTGATTTTTGTTACTTCAAAGTAGGAGGTTTCCGCTCAAAATTTTACGGATTTCATGCTAGATAGTCTAGTTTGTCAAGGAACTGTAATTTTTATGTTGTGCATTGCCTTGTACAATTTAGCTTAACCTTTTTATACAGAAATGCCAATGAAAATTGAATTTTCACAAGTTTTACACTTTATTTATTTATCCATTCCTATTAAATAGCTCTAGAATATGGTAGTTTTCTAATGAAAACATATTTTCATCAACATTCTTTATAATTAATGATCAATCAAGAACTATGGACATTATGATCTAAAAAAATAAAGTTTATTACAAAACTTGGTTTTGCTACTTCAAAGTAGAAGGTGAAATTTTCAAAACCATCTGCCATTTAAGAAAAGTGCATTGACATGTAAATTTTAACTTCAGCTTATATAGCCAACATATGACTCCATCCAATGGAAACTAATTTTTTTCAACTTTTAAATTTTTATTTTCCCCTATTAATTAGCTTCATAAATGACAAAACAAGATTTTAGTGGAAATAAAATATTTTTTATTTTCATATGAGATAAATCAAGGCCTGTGCATAATTTGACCTCAAAAATATGAAATACCAAGTGTGCATCATGCAAACACTATCATCTTATTACTGCACTGACTATGATCTGCAAGACATATTTTACCATGGAAATAGGGGAAAGAATAAGGCCAACATTTAGTTTGTACTTCTAGAAGTTTCTATAAATATGCTTTAACTAATTAGGCACTGAAACCTATTTTTAAGATATTTGTTAGACCATATTCTTAGATACCTCTATCATAAATACATTGACGTGAACACTATATAGTTTATGCAGTTATCCTAAATTATTTGAGGAAGATAATTATGCTACAAAATATAGTTTAAATATAGCATGTTGTAATTATATTTTTAATTGTATGAATAATAACTACACAAATAGTCATAACTAGCATCTAACAATTTTATGTGGTCAATAATTCCACACAAGAAATAGAAAAATATACTTGTTAAGACCGTAGCATGCTAAAATGATCTATAAAAGTTTAATACAAATTATCAGTTCTTACCGGGTCCAAACTTCGTCTGGACAAGCCCTTGGAGACCGCAAACAATAGGGCGCCGGGTTAGTTGGCGGCGCAGACGAGGGGTTACCCTATGGGTTGGTCTTTGTCACTACAAGAAGAACCATGGTAAAGCAACAGGTACTTCGCAACATGTTTCATATCTGTTGTAAAAATTTGTCGTAGATACACATATATGCCGTTGCAGACCCACCGTTGCACATGGAAATAATTGGTCTACTGCCCGCGCATAGAATTTTGTTTTTGGCTGTGGAGGAGAATAGGAGATGCGCGGGCCATATTTCTCGCAAAGGTTGCATCTGAGCGGGCCTCTCTACCCAGCCAGTTTTTCTCTTCCCATCTCCTTTGCCGTAAACTTCTCATCTCCTCTCGAGGAAGTTGCATCGGAGTTGCATCTGACTTACGCCGCCGCTGCTCCAGTCTCCGAGATCGGGACTCCATCCACCTGCTCGTCGAGGACAAGCCACCCGGAAGAACTCCGATCCCTAGCCTAATCATCCCGATACCGAGCCCTCGCAGCAGCGGCGGCGATGGCGTGCTACCGCGCCCGCAGCCGCCTCCAAGCCCAAACCTAGGGCCATGGCCAGGGCCAAGCCCAATCCGCAGTCCAGCGTCACCTCAGGCGCCTGGTCACTGGCCGCATCGACACGTCCATCTCCAGTCGCCGTCAGCCGCGGCCTGCCTCGTCGGTAACGCCCAAGACCAGGTCCCCTCTCTCCGTGTTGGCATCTCCGACGAGATGAAGGTGCACGAACAATTCCATGTCCGTTGCTCAGTTGTTGATTTGACTTCTGAAACTTTGATTCTTCCTGTGAATTCCAGGTATCGTACGGCAGTTCGTGGCAGATAGGAAGATGTGCAGTCATCTATGTCTCACACTGCAGAGATGCAGAGAGCAGATCGACATCCTGGCTCTTTTGCTGGTGTGTACTTACCTGGTACTAGTATCTGTCTTAGTGAGTGTAATTCATATGCATGTACATAATATTGATGTATTGCAAGGAAATTATTCTACTAAATTATGTTGGCTAAACAAATAAGCTTTGTACAACACATATACACATACAAAATCTTCTTGGTTCCTTTGTGTTTGTGCTGCCTGTTTAGTGTTTACACACTTTTTTTGGTAACTATTGCCGCTGATAGCTTCTCCTTACTGCCTTCTGTTCCCTCTTTTAATTTGCAATACAAGACCATATGTACAAAATCATGTGGTATTTATGTTCACTTTCACTGATATCTACCATCTGATTAAACGGTTGTCATTCTTACTTGTGGTAACCTTTACCGAACTGAATCATGTCTCTGTATTTTCTGTAACAGGTGTTTGCCCTTCTCCAAACCAACCTGGTTGTTGAATTCATGGACTAATGGCAGAAGAAACTTGCACATTTGTAGATAATAACAGTTACGTGTACATCATACATTTTTCTTCTCTTCCTCAGAATATTGATACGGTCACTGGAATATCCTGTTATTTTGGACTTTCATGTACGGAATGCTCTGGTTGAATTTTGCCAGAATTACTGGAACATAGCTATCTTTTTAGATTGTGTATGGTCCCAATTCAGAATAGCTAGTTGCTGCCTTGTCTAGTTGTTTTCGAACTGTAGACTTTTTTTCATTTTTGTATTCCCATCTATTAATAAGCACATGCGATGCATTTGTTGCAGAATCATTACTGAATCAGAGGTGTGACAAGCCCGTCAGATTATCAATGGAACTAGATAATGAGCACAGCCAGGTAAAGATCTGTTAATCTTTCTTGTTCAGAGTTGCCAGATGTTAATTCCTATCGCTCATATCTCAGTGTTAATTTACTCGTGCTTTGTTTTTTTGTTTATAGAGGATAATACTAATATTTTTGATAATTATCTTATACCTTCTATAATCACTGATAAAAGGCATCCTTCAGAATGGTAACAGTAATCAAGAAAATGCCAAGTTTCAGTGGTTTATCAAGTCTAGATCATCTATCAGAGAAGTATGATCTGCCACTCTAAGTCACTCGTTTCATAGATTACCTTATGTTTGGTTTTGTAATCCTGCTTTGGTTTCTTAGAGATTCTTGCAGAATTGTGGTCAAATCTTGACGAAAAGTTGTTCCAGATACACGCAGACTGCAAAGGCTGTTACAGTACCAGTGCGTGGTAGAGCTAAAAGGTACCAGTCTAGGTATCATCCAATTACTACAATGTTACAGTGTTATCATTTTCCTGGTGAGTGAACTTCTACTTACTAGATGACCCGTTGCGCGACTGCGCAACTACCGGATGCAACTAACACATTGTTGTCAATAGGCTAATGAGTATAAACAGGATTCCACATTTGTGCATTACAACCAAATTCACCAAAGGTGAAGCATGAATAGACAACTAATTCTCAAAGGAGATGTAGAAAGAACTGCACAAAAGACCAGCACATTGAAAGACATTACCGGCTCCTTTTTTTATTACTTTATGAAGGGATAAGAATAATATTTATTATTTGGATCAGATAATACACTTTTTATCTCTTGAGCTAAAGAGCACACCATAAAGAGAATCATTATGGTCTGGCAAAATTACAATAAGCAGATCAAGTTGCATGCCCTATGGTTTCAGAATGTTCATGGCACCTTGATAGCGTGCCATGAGCAAACTTTTTACGTGGGAAATCTTATTGTACATTCATGTTTAACAGCGTGATGGACACAATAGAGGGATATAGGCTCGATGAACAATGAAGATAACATATCTGCAAGAGAAAACGTCAAGCTATTTCAAGATGCATGAGAGGAACAAAATCAATTTAATGACCTCTCTTCCTATCACTGACATAAAAAACGTTGATTGCTATACCATGGAACTGGCAATTAAACCACCACATTGTTCTTGTGAGTTTACTACATCTATCAGAAGATTAGATGTAAGCATTACATATGTGACAGTGCACATAGTCTGGCCTTGATCCACTTCAACATCCAAGTTCCAAACTGTACATTTCTGTGTCGTAGGTCTAAGAAGCATTTTGGAGCCATGATTCTAAGTTACCAAAAACTATTAACACAAGGCATAAGAAGGCACACAATTGCATCGAATATCAATACTTAATATGACACTACTCAATACTTGCATGGAAAGCCAACTTTATCATATTTGAAGCACACAAGCTTTATTAAATAAGAGAAGCTTACAAAGGAGATGCAAAGGGAGCCTCCAAAATCAGCCAAAAAGGCTTGACACATTAGGCACAGTGCCTACACTAAGAACACAAGATCCTGCCACATTTTCCTGATTCTCATAAACAATACGACTAAACAGGAAACTATCACACTACTGAAGCTGCTCTCATGTTCTCAGAACACACAGGTTTGATGGCACAAAAACTCAATCATGAAACATAAATTAAATTAGGAAGTAGGGAAGGAAGAAGAAAGATAGATCCACAACAAAACTCAAATGTTAACGAATCTCAAGATCCACCGATGGTCGCTCAGCACCTGGGTGAGCGGCAGTCCCCTGGATGGCCAACATGGATATGCACCTGGGCGAGAGAAGAGGAGTTGCTGATATGTGGAAGAAAATTACGGAGACTGCAGCCCACTAATATGCCGTCAGTTAGGGCTGCCAGGCTTAGGGAAGGTGATATTTTCTCGTTGCTGGTTCCAAAGGTCAACCTGCAGATCAAACACAATCATGTCAACAGGAAGATACTTATATGTATCCATTTGCAACTCGTGATTATATTTTAAAATGAACAATAAACATGCATATCAACAAGGTCAGTTAACTCTCAATTCACATACATCTCTAGCTCGTGTAGACTATCCAAAAACAGGGCCAAATGTAAGAAGTGACAGTATGCACGATAAGTTAATCTAGAAAATAGATATACTGGATCGTCGTTCACCAGGAGAGCAACAGTTGAATATAAGTACAAGTTACTGCATCTGAAGATATTCATCATATTCAGAAAGCTATACTGTATTCATCATTTGCAACTCATGATTATATTTTAAAAATGAACAATAAACATGCATGTCAACAAGGTCAGTTAACTCTCAATTCACGTATATCTCTAGCTCATGTAGACTATCCAACAACAGGGCCAAATGTAAGAAGTGACAGTATGCACGATAAGTTAATCTAGAAAATAGATATACTGGATCGTCGTTCGCCAGGAGAGCCACAACTGAATCTAAATACAAGTTACTGCATCCGAACGTATCCATCATATTCAGAAAGCTATATATCCAGTTTAACAAACCTGCAATGCAAGGAGATCAAAGGTCGCCAAGCATCATTTTTATATAGAGAACCTTAATAAAGTGTCAGCTTATAGCTAAAAGCACATCTATAAAAATACTCTGCAATACAGAAAAATAGAGCTGCCATACTAATTGCTTTATGCAGAACCATTGCCACACCAGCGGCTCAGGGAAACGACGAATAAAATGCCCCTGGAAAGTACAATATGTACAACTAAATCATCAGTACAAAATTGTCCAACCTTAGACCCATCTTGATTCTGAATTTTTTCTACTGTCTAAAATTTGTACTACAATTGCACATAAGAATCAATTTTCATAGTTTTGTTGCTAATTGCCACATAATTGCACTACAATTAAAGGGGATATTTTCTTAATGCTTCAAGGTAAGTGAGCATTATTCATAGCAAGAATATATCATAGGTAAGAAAAACCAAAACATGGAAAGTTTATCTGAATGTAGAATTCCGTTTAAAAGATAAACTCATAGGAATTACAAAACCAACTTTCAGCCTCTATCTTCTGCTTCCTCAATCCCAAATGTCAGTTTATCTATATATAAACACACAAGATCATAGAAATTAACAACAATTTTGACACACCACATTATAAATGTAAAGGTATTTCTTGAAGCTAGCCTAAATACATAATCAATCCAGAGGCAAACAACATTTCGACCTCTAAAAGAACCGACACAAAACATCTGCTACTCTGTAATTTAGATTTATCATGGCTAACCAACATGCATGGAACAGGAGCGTACAAACTAACCACCACTAAATTATAGCATCTGATTTATGGATATGCAAAATGTCTATATTTAGACAAATATGGACTAAGCTTTTCGAGTTATTTTTCAATGACCTATCATGGAAGAGTAAAAACCATGTGCTAGGAGGAGTAAGTGTGCAGTCGACATTCCATTCCAAAATAAACTAAATAAAGCTGTGATCAAACAAAGCATGGACAAGAAACATTGAGATTATTCCTCAGACAACCAATTTTCTTTAAATAAGGCAAGCAAAAGAAAATGTAAACCATTTGGAACTGAAACATGGAAGCCAAGCGAAACCGGAATCTAGCAAACATAGAGAAATTCAGGGTGAACCAAATGTAACGTAAAATTACTTGAGAAAAAGAGATAGCGCATAAACAGACAAGAAAGTCACGGCTTCTGCAAAATCTGAAACCCGAGGGGTTACAGAATCACAACATGTCTAATTTTAAGACAAAAAACTATTACTATAATGAGCCATGGTAGTTGTAGGTAGTTCAGAAGTGCATTTTACCTGAGCTAAAAGT
Source organism: Poa pratensis (assembly GCA_947311845.1). Lineage (NCBI taxonomy): Eukaryota > Viridiplantae > Streptophyta > Magnoliopsida > Poales > Poaceae > Poa > Poa pratensis. The sequence continues at coordinate 7,327,149 of CAMZMU010000055.1, read as the reverse complement.
TCCCTGGGGCAGAAAAGCAATGGCAAAGGCAGATGCTGAAAGGGTAGCGGCACTCATTATCTTCAGACCTTCTAAATGTCAAATATAAGAAAAAACTACACCCTCCGATTCCAAAAAAGCGTTGGAACGTATACACGCTGGTTGCGCTGCTCATACTGTTTTTTCATCACAGTTTTATTGGATCGGAGAGAGTATTTGACAAAACGAGGAAACCAATGTTGGAATTTCGAGGCCAATGGGTGGGAGAAATACCTGAAACCTTCAAATAAGAGGTCATCAGATATAGTACCCCATAGCAAAACTGCAAGCACAAACACATGCTAAATATTTAGATAAACTCAAGTAGGTTTGAGAAATATTATCTTGCTGTCCATTACAACCACATCGATATTTTGATCAAATGTGGTCTTTTTCTTAAATCCTGGATATTTAAACCAATACAATGTTCAGTCTGAGCAAACTAATGTAACCCATAGAAAAAATGTAAGCACAAGATTTAGATATTGGTTAAAACTCAAGTAGGTTTGAGAAATATTACCTTGTTGTCCATTACAACCTCAACTGTATTTCAATCAAATGTGTCCTTTTTTATTAAATCCTAGACATTTGAACAAACGCAAAGTTTAGAGATTTACCAAGCTGGTCACATATTTATTTATCGACTCAATAAGTAAATGGCACAACACATGTTAATTCTACAAATGTCAACACCAATTCTTGTAGTGCTACTGATTCAGATCTTCGACAGATTTTTTTGAAACAAACTACAAGTACATGACAAGAACCAACCAAGGAAATCCCCGTGGATTAGGCAGAGAATTTTGAACATCGCAACAAAACTCGTGAGTTTGACAACCAAATCTGGCAAAAGAAATCAGTAAACAAAATAAAACATCTGCTGCGACCAAGCAACAGATTGACTAAAATGCTTCACCCCATGCTGCAATTAAGGCATTGTCAGAGAGTAACATCTTCTGTATCATAAAACTCTTTTGGTTTAACTGAAAGGCAGTGGCACATAGTGCATATTACAGATTCTAGAGAGCGAACACCTGGTCCATCAACCGATACATCGCCTCTTTCTAGGCAGCAGCCGTCCTCACCATGTAATCAGGTCCCTGGGTGGGAGAAAGAATAAGATTAAGGGCCAGGGACTATTATACGACTAAAAGGAAGCAAAATGATAGGAAGCAACCATAAATGATAACTATACCAAGCACCCTTAAATTTGTTGGTTAATTCAAGTTTGTAAAATAGTGAGCCACGACCAGATGCATCGTTTTTCATTATGGCAAATAGGGGCATATGGAAAATAGTGGTAAATAGGGGCATAACGACCAGTGATCCAGTTTCGCTTTCCCCTCTCCCTCTACAGTGTAGAGAGGCGACCAGGGCGGCGAAAAAGTTTCCCCTCTTTCTCGCCGGAGCCGGAGCGGATCTTCGCCGTCTCTCGCCGCCTCGGCGGTGGAGGGTGGTGGGGATCTTGCTCCCGGTACTCCGGTGTGTAGATAGAGTAGGATTAGGTTCCCTCGGTGGCGAATCAGAGAGGGATTCAGCGCCGATAGGGAGATGTAGGTTCGGCTCCCTCCCTCTTCCTCGCCGGAGACGGCGAGTGGGGGCCGTTTTGGTGGCTCCGGATGGCGGTTCCGGTGGTCTTCGTGCTCCCCGTTCTTTGGATCGGCGGAGGGCTGCTTTCTCTTCTCCACGGGCGGCCGACGAGACGGTGGCGTCGTCTGCGCATTTTGGAGTCCTTGTCCTCCTGTCCTGTCCTCGTCGTGGCGTCGTCTCCTCCAGTGGCGCTGCAGGGCTTGTGAGGTGCTGATGTGTAGGAGGAAAGGTTGGAGGTGGAGCTCGGTTCTGCGTCCCTCGGCGGAGGGTGCTGCGGGGTTTCGGAGGAAGATGGGTGGAGGTTCCGGCGCAGCTGGGCTGCTGGTGGTGCCCGGAGCTGGTGGAGGAGAGGGCGGCCTGGCTGTGCTCGTTCATCGTCGATGATCCTGGTGCTTGCGTCAGGTGGTTCATGCAGCCATCAACAATGTTTGGAGGTGTTCTCTCTCTCAGGTTTGTGGTGTTGGTGGTGTTGTTGCAGCTTTCCCCTGCGTGTGGGTGTGGTTTCTGTGTTCTTCCTGAAATCTGTAGCGTGTGTGTGTTCCAATCTTGTACTTGTTCTTATGGTGATTGAATACACGCAAGCTTTCTAAAAAAACGACCAGTGATCCACCTAGCCATAGTGAAATACAAATTATCAGAAATGCAACTGGGCAGTTCTTAACCAACTGAGAACGATGCATCGTTTTTCATTCAGTAGTCATTTACCATTATGTAAGCAATGATATCTTAAAACAACAGCAAGGGCTATACTGAATTGGCCATAGTCAACCATCTGAAACAAGCACCAAATACAAACTTAATATAAGTAACGTTTAATAATCACAGTGGCAAGCCAAGAGACTGAACAAAAAACTTCTACCATGTACAATTTTAGTTCAAGAGTAAGTCTGTACACAAAATAACCTTCAGGATTCAGAAGCATCAAATCACTGACTGCATCTCCCGAACAGGGTGCGCATTATAGACCATGGAGAGGGCGTATGTATCAGGGTGCTTTCCTAAACCAGCAGAGAAAAACTCACATGCTTGATGGCACTACCGAGAGTGGTAAATAGAAATACAACTATACTGAAGCTAGCAAAACATTTAGATATACTATGCAAAAGACAACCTTTGACAAAGAATTAACCCAGACACATTCCATGGTTGGTATTACAGTAGGGCATATGAAAATACCCATGAGAAGACAGAGAGGGGAAATAGAGGTTAGTAGGATAAGCATACCTGCACCCGCGGTCATAACCATCACTGAAGCAGCCTGTCCCGACAGGTGCGTCACGCGCCCAACTCACTATCAGCCGGCGTCGCTTGAGCCGCTCGCTGAACGCTTTGTCCCGACAGGTGCACTATATGCTCTGAAACAACACCTACAGAAACATGTAGTACTGCAATTAAAAATAAAGGAGGGGTATTCCTTTTGATTCAATTTTGGAACGACGTCATGCAAGATCATGCGACCCAAAGACAAAGCAGCCAAGGCAGTTGAAACATGTAAGTTTGGACCCAAAAAACGATGATAGAATCTTACTCCATCCTTGTTGTAATATATATCTCATATGTGACAAATTCCACAAGCAGTTCATTTTTCACCAAAAATCAAGTATGAAAAAATGCACATGACATGACATGCAG